>LPNX010328153.1:0-11894 GCA_001517045.1 Pseudotsuga menziesii | reverse complement strand
TGATAATAGAGAAGAGTATGGGTCATCTACATCTTCATCAAGTCCTTCATCTGCAGAAAATGTAGATTCTGATGGGGTGTCAGAATCCATGGATGAATTTTAAGAAGCAGTGTAGATGATTTTTATTAGTATGAGTTTTTTAATTGAAACTCTACAGGAGTTTTTGATGATGGGGTGTCATAATCCATGGATGAATTTGAAGAGGCAGTTAGATGCTTTTTACTAGTATGATTTTTGTAATTGAAACTCTAGACGAGTTTTTGAATATTTATATGAACCATTTGTTCTTGTATGGTCTAATATATTATCTCATTATGAATCACATCATAATTTCTTTGTTTCTATATGGTTATAATGGTGAAATTATTAAAGAAATTTGTTTTTTCTTTAATATGCAATTTTCCAGAAAGTTGTAATTTATCTCTTCAAGAATTTTTATTTTTTTCCAATTTAAGGTTGATTTTAAAGTTTTGTTAAACAACAAGATGGGATGTTTAGTCCATGGCTCTATTTTTTACCCTAAAAAAAAAAAACGTGTATACTGGTATCAACACTTTTCTATTTGGGGGGTGTTTTTGGTGTTTTTTTTGCAAAAATCATCGTTTTTATGGGTAGAGTTCTCGTTCATAGTATATAGTTCCCATTTCATAGTATAAGTGGTTGGAGATCAATATTGGAGTTATGCCTTTGACGTTTAGTGAATAGCACTCCTAATGAATCTTCATACAAACCTTGTATTAAAAGCATAATGCTATGTCTATAGTTAGTGTTATGTAAAATCAAAACTAGTAAGGTCATTATCTTTAGTTCAACTTTATATAAGTAAATGTTAGGTAGTATTTGAACACTAGGATAACTCTTACAAATGCTTAAATTCGATAGTATTATGGTTGGAAGAATTCTTGGAAGTTAGAGTTCCTTTGGTTTCCATAAGAACCAAACTCTTAATAAACAGGCTGATAATCTTCACTACTAGAGCTGAATTAAAAGTAGACCTATGTGATCAATTGTAAACTTATTCTTTGAAGGTCTTAGAATTTATACTCAAGTTTATAAAGCAGGACATTGAACATTAGACATAGTAATAGCAGTAACTTCATGCTTTAGTCAAAGTGTTTCTATATTAAATCATGAGCCCTATGTGCATCAGTAAAACTTGTGAGTAACTGGGCGTATAATATCAAAAAAAAGAAAACTTAAGTAGAACTCATGCTGGTAAAAGGCACTAGTATATTACGGACAATGGTTTTTACGACTAACTTAATATACTAGATCATAGATTCAAAAACAACAAAAGAAGTACTTTACCTCATCATAGCCTTTCTTTCAATTAATCAAATTATGCTCTATCATTTTTATTATGCTAAAGAAGTATGTAACATACCCCATATACCTCAATGTAGTATGTGAGAAAAATGTGGTAATTTTTCTCTCGTGTTATTTAATTGACAATCATTGTGGCCAGCTTTCTTGGATACAAGGAGAGTTTAGTAAAAGATTTCATCACAATATCCCACCATGTTAAGGTAATGGGAAAAATAATAACCAATTTCTCAACATAGCCTTCTAATGAATATGCCAACAAAAACAAGAATGTAATGACTCTGAGACAAAAATGAAAGTAATATTTTCCCTAAGACACCTTAACCTTTTGATACAAGTACTTAAACCATTGCTACTTTCATAAATATCATCACAATCTTGCCTTGAAAATATACCTACATCATTGTTAAATTACACACATATTTGTGTACATCCATAAACTAAGGAAAGTCCTTTATGTATTTTCTTTATAACCATCTGTAGGCTTAGCCTTTCTTTGGAAACTTTAACTTGAAAACTATGACATGTTATTCTTTCCAATTGTTATAATTAGAGTCATAAACTTCATGACCTAAAGCCATACATGCAATACTTTCAATTTAAATACTTAAGTCCAGCCTTAAAATATCAATTCGTAAGGTACCCACTATAAAACACAATTCAAAGTAAATAATACCCTGAACACTCTTAACTAACCCATAGCATAGCTTACAAAATCTCTAATCCTTAAAATGTTAGTTTTGTTGGTGTTATCATCTTAGTTTTGATTATTGAATGTTCTCATCATTCCAGTATTATTCACAACCTTGCAATCATTTTATTCATCACAGTGCTTCTAACAATTGCCAAAGTGTGGACTAAGATCATTATGATTCCAACCCACTATTCTTGATGATCATTTTTAAAATATTTAAACCATCTTAAATATACAGCATAATGCAAGGAAAATAACATTAGGCACAATAACAAAAATACACCAATGTACGTGGTTCACCCCAAACTTGGGGTTACGTCCACCAATCTCTAGTATCATGTAAAATAATTCCCAAAGGGGGTGGTTACAATCTGCAACAGCTCTGTTGCCATACAATCCTCAACAACTATGTTGCCATACAATAATTTGTTTTACAGTTCAAGGACGACTTCTCACAGAGTATTCCTTTATTCCTATTATGCTGATTTCAAATGAACACTTTTAACAGAAGCTTAGGATTACATCCTAATCTAGACATACCCAAATTGACAAGGTTGGTTCTATGTTCAAACTAATTCATCTACATAAACAAGTATGAAATTCCAAATAAATTATAATCTATACCGTTTTGCTTCCTATTACCTTTTAATAAAAAACTGATGTATTAGACAACAAGGGGGGGGTCATCACTTCGCATATACAATTATCTAAAACCCAATCTTAGATCTTTCTCCTTTATTTTTCCTCCCCCAGCATAGAGATCTTTCTCCCTTCTTATAGTCTGGGATGGATTGCCCCATTAATATGTTTTTATTGCTCGTATAAGGTTTACTGATACGCATAGCTATTCTAGAGGGACCGTTTTAGGAAAGACCTGTCGAAAATAATGACACTGTCATAATCTCTAGAAAATCCTTCAGTCCACCAGTTTGCCACAGTTCTCGCTCTTAAATGAGCAGTCTACATTTTCCAAAGGAAACAAGACTCCTTCATTAAGAACCCCAACCCTTTCATGCTTTTGCTTTGGATACACATTATATATCCAACTATGCTTTTAGGATTACTAAAAAGAATAGTTGTAGCTATAAATATATCTATATATATATATAGTGTCATAGGTCAACTAAGGCATTAGTAAAAGTAAAATAGGTTACCGTGTGTTAGTTCATGTACATGGTACATCACCACTTGAGCTTTATCGGGGGTGAGCCCATGACGATATCCTCCTTTCTATGGTGTCATATCATCCCTCAACAAAATCGTTCTTAGCTTGTTGCCATTTTTCGTCGAGGTCACAAGTACTTAAAATTCTATCACTATCATCTCTTAGTTAGCATAATTATCGCGAAGTCGGGTCCCAAAACTCACCCTTAGAACCTCCCTACTCAAGAGTGTACATGAAACCATGGCATCAAGGTAATGGTTCCATAATCATTCATTTGTTCTCCTAAGTGGTTATACTTATTTTATTTATTTATTTATTTTCAATCTTTCTGTTTCCCGTCATTAAGCTGCATTGACGTCCTAACTCTCCTAAGTCTATGACTTAGTATGTTAACTTGTGTAAATTTCAAGGTATTTTTCTGGTGGGGCCTTGAGCTCCTCACCATAAAACGAGTACATTCGAATATTCCAAATTTACAAAACATTTAGTGTAGAAAAAGAGGGATATTACATCCTCCCCCCCTTAAAGATAAAACCGTCCTCGGTGTTCTAGTTTCTTAAGGAATTTCCTTCCTTTGTTGATTCCTCTTTTCTTGCCTTGACCTTTCCTGTCCTGATCTTCTTCGCTCTTTCAAAATTTCACAATTCACCCGCTTCCAAGACCTATAGTTTTCCTGTAAAAAGATTTTGTTTACCCGAATTATACATATGTCAAAACTCCATAATTGAATTTAAAACATAGCAACAGGTCCTTTTGCAGCATCATAATTGCAACTTATGTAACATGTTCTAGTCCTCAATTGTATTATTTTTATCATCGTAATACACAATTATTTCTCAATAATGAAATTGATTTATGAGAATTCATTTGGAGGCTCAACCACCCCTTCACCTGAGGTAATCCTTCCTTTACATTTACACATTAAGACATGTAATTGTCTATATACTTGGAAAATTTGTTAACCGAGTTTTTTCATTTTCTATTTTTCGAACTCCCTTGAGTTCCTTTTCCATTATCGTGTGGACTTACAACAATTTTTGAGGTTACTCTCCCTTTTAACCACTAGTTAAAAGTTTTCTCCTCAGTGACATCAAACAGCATCCTGTCTTCCAGATGTCCAGTTTTTGCCTAGGTCTTTTTGCCACACCAATGTGCTCATGCGGCAAATTGCTTGCCTAACACCATTGTGCTCCTATAGCATATATGCCTAACACCAATGTGCTCACGCGGCAATCACTTGCCTAACACCAGGGTGCTCCCACAGCATTCAAATTTTTCCTTGTTCGTTTTGTGTAAATTTTAACCTTGATTATTACAACGCACATTCCTTGGTGCTTGCATGACTTTACTGTCATTGTCCCGATTCATGAATCATCTACATGGTTAGTCAAAGCATTCATTGATAACCCAAAATTTCAATAATCAATTATCAGAATTTCATAATTTGCATTGATTTTAATCATCATTCATGAGTTATATAACCTTGTAAATCATCTAGAAAAATTACTCCTTACTCTTTTCTAAGTAATTGAGTGCAACTTGCATACGCAGGCGGATTTATATACCATAATGTACATCAATTGTAGCAATGGTCATAATCTTAGTGAAGCCTGCAATGTTAGTATGAAAATAACATCATCCATAGTTAGTCCTTGGTTATAAACCTTGAGATTCGACAATTAAGTAAAAACATCACCCATACTTAACCTCATTAATTACGGTAGAAAATATATTTTTTCTAACAATCAACTCTGACTGATAGTGTTTCGGTCATATCTTGCCATGTCAGCATACAACATTATACAACATTCATCAACTCACTTATTTCCAATATCAATATCTTTAGATAATCAAATCCATGTAAGCTCTTAAAATGCCAATCTCAATCTGACCCAAGCAAGAACGATGCTATCAAATTCTTAGTGGCTTTAATCAACAAGATCCTTCGATCTAGCCCTAGAATCAATTCTAGGGTTCTTACTAGAATCTACAAGTAGACACATGATATCAATAAGCATCCATTTCAACAAATAGTATACTTGGCTACTAGATCAATACCAAAATGAAAGTACCATCCATGAGCTAATCAAAACATAAGATAGTTCAAAATCAAAACTCTAATCCAAGGAACCAATTCTAGAACATTCACCAATAAGACCATGATTCTAAGAATTCATTTACCTAACAATTATGAAGCTCGTACTTGTAACTATACAAAAACCTTTTAGTATGTATAACATCATTCACCAATATCCAAAATAGCCATAGCGAGATCAACAAGGATCAAAAAATAAATTCGCCACTCTATCTCTTTAAGGATTTCAATGCTCAATCCAGAACTATCATGAACATAAAGAGATAGGGTTTGAGTTGTATTTATATATGTCACATAATCATCATTCATTATCTTCAATATCAGTTTCTTTTAGACGTCCTTACTCATCTATATTTGGATTATTACTAGCGAAAGGATATTCCAACGTTGCCCCACATTCATGAGTGGCAATGCTATGGAAATTCCAAACAATGTCAGTAATCCAAGCAAATCATAATTTTATATCTGAACTACTTATGCTATATCTCACGACTTTTCTAGTTTACCACAATGAGAGCCTTTATATGGTGTACTCCTTTTTATACAACTAGTAACATTAGGCACCACACATTATGCTACTTACCTTAGCCGTATTGTAGCCCAAGTTCATAAGTAGTCTAGTTTCCTCTTTCCCTTCTTGAAGAAATACTGTAAGGAATGTTATCGTTCCCATGAAAATGTATAAGGTGATCAATAATAACAACAAAAAATGTATAAATATCTCAATAATCTTTATGTGCGTAACCCTATTTCTTGCAAACTAATAATTATAACAGTTGCATTATCATAACGGACCTGAATCTTTTCATCCAATATTTTTTTTTTTGAGGCCCTTCATTCACTTAGAATCCATCTAGTAAGATACTTAAGTTAAATCATGAGCAAATCACATTCTCCTTTATAATAGTTACACAAAATAGCATCCTTTCGAACCTAATTAGTATTCACTTTTTTGACCATTCACTGCTATACATAAATAACAATTTCCAGATCTATTAACTCATGAACTATGATGATAGCAAAGCCAAAACATAAATTGAATTCATATTTATGTCTATTCAGGACACCAAGTCATATGCTAGTGTTGTGCACACATATAGGAGGAGCATCACGGAAGTGGTCCAAACTAATTCCTCATATTTTCTTTATGGACCCAATCTTGAGAATCTGGTAGTTCTTTTGACCTATGACTCTAATATGCCCGACAAAAACAATTGTCAATTTGTTCACATCTAATAAGATGTTAGTATTTATGCATTTGTACCTTTAACACTACTAACCTTCATTTGATACAATGTAGTTTTTTTTGCATACTGTTTGCTTAAGCTCAACAATAGGTGCCTTAATCGTAGACACCCTTTAGCATCACTTATCTTCTTAGTTAGATCTTATACATGATAACTTTAGCTACCTTTGCTAAAATTTTGGGGTAAGGTATTTACTTTCTTAAATGATCAATTTATCTCAACCCCCTCTAATAGCTACCTTGTCATTTCCAAGGAGTTACTTTGTTATCTCCAAGAGCTTTTACTACCTTTGTTTCTAAGGAAAGGTACTCTAAAAGGTACGTTTTCTTCTTTTCCTAACATGATGGAACCTCATGAACAACCTTACATTTATCTATTGTTAATAGAGAACCCTAAAAGGATGTATAGAACTTCAATTCAGATTCAATTCTCACTAATTCTTTAGCAGTCTTATTTTAAAAGCCAACGCTGTAGTCCCTCTCCATGCCAGACCGTAACAACAACTACATCATGATTTTCCATGTAACCCATTACAATTTTTTCAATGTGGAAGTTCTAAAAATCCCTTCCGTTATATGTATATATAGGATCATTGATGACTAGTTCAAACTATGAATGTAAGTACAAAAGGTTACTTCTTTCAGCAATTCAAAATTACGCATTACCATTCATGTTAGAAGTTTCTCATGAACATTTTATTGACCGTGAGTTCATTTATGCAGACTTATATACCTCGCTAAGTCCCCCCATCCCTTTTTTGTGTAACTCAAATAGAGATGAAAACAATTTACTTAGCCATGCTGCATAAAAAGAAATAGCAAGATACCTATGTACTTATCCTATTGGGCCTAACATTGAGGTGGTGAAGGTAACAGACCATCTTCATCGCAATTTTTGAGAAGATGTTCCAATCCCTCCCGCACAACTACAAGGTCAATTAATATATAAATATCCATGGTCGGTACACTTCGAGGTACTTGTGCCGTAGATCAATGCGAACTTGTTGATCCCCTGTTATCTCAAACAAAACTTGATCATCAGTTCCTAAACAAAATATGTATGAGCCCAAACAAGCCTGAGTGTTTCAACTTTGGCTCTAATACCATATGTATCATACCCCATATACCTCAATGTAGTACTTGAGAAAAATGTGGTAATTTTTCTTTCGTGTTATTTAATTGACAATCATCGTAACCAGTTTTCTTGGATGCAAGGAGAGTTTAGTAAAAGATTTCATCACAATATCCCATTGTGTTAAGGTAATGGGAAAAATAATATCCAATTCCTCAACATAACCTTCTAATGAATATGCTAGCAAAAACGAAAATGTAAAGGCTCTGAGACAAAAATGAAAGTAATCTTTTCCCTAAGACACCTTAACCTTTTGATACAAGTACTTAAACCATTGCTGCTTTCATAAATATCATCACAATCTTTCCTTAAAGATATACCCACGCCATTGTTAAATTACACACATATTTCTGTTCATCCATAAACTAAGGAAAGTCCTTTATGTATTTTCTTTATAACCATCTGTAGGCTTAGCCTTTCTTTGGAAACTTTAACTTGAAAACTATGAAATGTTATTCTTTACAATTGTTATAATGAGAGTCATAAACTTAATGACCTAAAGCCGTACATGCAATACTTTCAGTTTAAATACTTACGTCCAGCCTTAAAATATCAATTCATAAGGTACCCATTGTAAAACACAATTCAAAGTAAATAATACCCTGAACACCCTTAACTAACCCATAGCATAGCTTACAAAATCTCTAATCCTTAAAATGTTAGTTTTGTTGGTGTTAGCATCTTAGTTTTGATTATTGAATGTTCTCATCATTCCAGTATTATTCACAACCTTGCAAGCATTTTATTCATCACAATGCTTCTAACAATTGCCAAAGTGTGGACTAAGATTATTATGATTCCAACCCACTATTCTTGATGATCATTTTAAAAATATTTAAACCATATTAAATATACAGCATAATGCAAGGAAAATAACATTAGGCACAATAACAAAAAGACACCAATGTACATGGTTCACCCCAAACTCGTGGTTACATCCACCAATCTCTAGTATCATGTAAAATAATTCCCAAAGGGGGTGGTTACAATCTTCAATAGCTCTGTTGCCATACAATCATTTGGTTTACAGTTCAAGGACTCCTTCTCACAGAGTATTCCTTTATTCCTATTATGCTGATTTCAAATGAACACTTTTAACAGAAGGTTAGGATTACATCCTAATCCAAACATACCCAAATTGACAAGGTTGGGTCTATGTTCAAACTAATTCATCTACATAACATAAACAAGTATGAAATTCCAGATAAATTATAATCTGTGTCGTTTTGTTCCCTACTTTCTTTTAATAAAAAACTAATGTATTAGACAACCGGGGAGGGGGGGGGGTCATCACTTGGCATATACAATTATCTAAAACCCAATATTAGATCACACATTTGAAACCCATTTCTAGGGAAGGCTTGATACGTATGTGATATCTAGCCCATACAGAAGACAAAATATACCCAAAATCGAAAAAAACTTTAAGTAGGGAATCGGAGGTGAATCACAGCTCCAATTTGTGGGCAAGGAGCACACATCCAGGGGTGATCTATACAAGACCAACAATTGAGGTTTAAAAGCAGATCCAAAATTTGGCGGATGGATTGCATCCCTGGGTTAAAATCTATCGGGCCATTGCATCTAGGGTTGATGCTTGAGCTGCAGTGAAATACCCACACGTAGACTAGGTCAAAACCAACAGCTTGAATATGCATAGTCACATTCAGACACATTCCACCTAGGTCATCGTTTGACACTATACTCTTTTCATGGAATTTAAGGTACAGTAACATTTTATACATGTTAATGCGAGGTCAAAAATCGCAACACTTCATAGAAGGTGAAAACATAGTCTAGGTAAGGTTGCTGGCGTAAGGAAGCGCTTGACAACCACACATTAAATACAATACAAAAACCACCAGCTTAGTCGTAAACGATTCTAGACATCGGCTTATTCCTAAATCAAACCCTAGGTTATGAAGCCATGGATCTCAATATTGTGGAAAATGGGTAGATCTAAGTACCCTAAATTCCGATCTACTCAATGCATGCATACTTATCTAAAATACAAAGATTTCCAAAGGGGATCAAGCATCGTTATACTTATAAGGTTTTCCATAAACTAGTTCCATAAAGGGATCGACAAGCAACATACCTGATCCAAATATGTCATATAAATCGCATGCAACCTGATTCAAATATATATATCAAGTAAAGGAGATGGCATCCATTACCTTTATGCTTTAAACCCAAGTGATAACATGTAACTTAATTCACAATCAAATATTTAGCCATTTGACAAGGCAAAATACCAAGTAAAAATCATGGACCAACAGGCCGTCAAGCTAAGGTTAAATCGCTCTTCCATAAATTGAAAAGGTAGTTGTCATAGTTACCTACATGGAGGGTGGAGGCTACATAAGGGCATGCCTAATTGCGTTTCCTAGATCGCAGCACGTTCCATCAAACTCTATCGGGGTCAAATGTCCCTCCACCAAACTGTATACCAAAACTTCCAGATCCAGCGACAATGTAACTCCCAACGATATTTTCCCAGGCTATGTTTCCCTCATTAGTTGAACGATTTCCAATCCTCATGACATACAATGATTTCCCCTCTGGAAAAACATAGAGCAAAACTCAGATTGCCCCCTTTCTCCTTTCTTTTTCCTCCCCCAGCGCAGAGATCTTTCTCCCTTATTATAGTGTGGGATGGATTTACCCATTAATATGTTTTTACTACTCGTATAAAGTTTATTGATACGCATAGCTATTCCAGAGGGACGGTTTTAGGAAAGACCTGTCGGAAATAATGACACTGTCATAATCTCTAAAAAATCCCTTCAGTCCTCCAGTTTTCCACAATTCTTGCTCATAAATGAGCAGTCTACGTTTTCCAAAGGAAACAAGACTCCTTCATTAAGAAGCCCAGCCCTTTAATGCTTTTGCTTTGGATACAAATTATATATCCGACTATGCTTTTAGGGTTACTAAAAATAATAGTTGTAGTTATAAATATATCTATATATATAAACACACACACACACACACAGATATATATATATATATATATATATATTTATAGGTCAACTAAGGCATTAGTAAAAGTAAAATAGGTTACCATGTGTTAGTTCATGTAAATGGTACATCAACACTTGAACTTCATCAGGGGTGAGCCCGTGACGATATCCTCCTTTTTATGGTGTCATATCATCCCTCAACAAAATCGTTCTTAGCTTGTTGCCCCTTTTAGTCGAGGTCACAAGTACTTAAAATTCTATCGCTATCATCTCATAGTTAGCATAATTATCGCAAAGTTGGGTCCTAAAACTCACCCTTAGAACCTCCCTACTCAAGAATGTACGTGATACCATGGCATCAAGGTAATGGTTCCGTAATCATTTGTCTTTTCTCCTAAGTGGTTATACTTTTTTTTTTTGAATCTTTATGTTTCCTATCATTAAGTTGCATTGACGTCCTAACTCTCCTAAGTCTACGACTTAGTACGTTAACTTGTATAAATTTCAAGGTATTTTTCTAGTGGGGCCTTGGCCTTGAGCTCCTCACCAGAAAATGAGTACATTTGAATATTCCAAATTTACAAAACATTTAGTGTAGAAAAAGAGGGATAAAGTAGACCTATGTGATCAATTGTAAACTTATTCTTTGAAGGTATTAGAGTTTATACTCAAGCTTATGAAGCAGCACATTGAACATTAGACATAGCAATAGCAGTAAGTCCATGCTTCAGTCAAAGTGTTTCTATATTAAATCATGAGCCCTATGCTCATCAGTAAAACTTGTGAGTAACTAGGCATATAATATCAAAAAAAAGAAAACTTAAGTAGGACTCATGCTGGTAAAAGGCACTGGTATATTACAGACAATGGTTTTTACGACTAACTTAATATACTGTCATAGATTCAAAAACAACAAAAGAAGTACTTTACCTCATCGTAGCGTTGCTTTCTATTAATCAAATTATGCTTTAGCATTTTTATTATGCTAAAGAAGTACTTCTTGATTTAACACAAAAAGAAACTCCCACTCGTTCAAAAATTTACCTGTTGAACCTGTAAGAAACAGAAATCCAGTTGAGTTGCGGCAATTGCTAAGTAAGCCCCAATTTAGAACATAGCTTCTCACCTACTTGACAAAAGCAAATCATCAGTACAGCTAGGAGTAACTGAAGGCAGGTCATTTACATAAAATATTAAAATTAAATGGTATTAGTTTTTATGTGTTGAAGTTAATCACTACATATTGTTAACTGTTTCATTTTTTCGCTAGCCGCTG
>LPNX010328143.1:1353491-1467426 GCA_001517045.1 Pseudotsuga menziesii | reverse complement strand
TAGTAATCTCTTCATCGATTTTATTTGATGCTCTGTTTTTCTATTTACGGTTCAAATTACAAATTCCATTGTGCTGTATGTCATCAACATTATTGGATAAACGATGTTCTTCACTGATTAAATGCAGAGGATATCAAATAGATCAGACCATGACCTCTGTGCATTGTTTGCTACTGTTTATTTGATAGTGAGATGATAAAGAACATTTACAGATTATGAATGTTGTCTTGTAAGAGATCTTGATTGGTGAATGTGTCTTCAGCGCTGGTGGAATTTTGCAGTTTGATTCTAGGATTTATCAATTCGTTGTTTAATTAATTTTTACCTCAATCTTTTATGCTTTCACAAAACCAATTACTGTATGCTTAACAAAGGAAACAATGAAATTACCCTTGTAAGAGGATTTTGTCTCTGTGAGCTGCAGTATCTTAGTTTCTGTCAGTAGATTTAATTACAGATAGCTAAATTCTAAATGAGTCCAGCTTCTCTGTCCTAAACTTGGATGTGTCTCGAAGTTCACAAACCCGGATTGATTTTAAATTCAAGTTCTGATTAACACTGATAGATCAGAGCCCAACATTATCCTTAGGACAAGATTTGTTTAATAAATTGCGAAAGTTAGTACATACACGTATCGTCCCTTGCCTTTTATCAACAGGAACGGGATTAGATACCCATTCTGTCAAAGCGATCGGGTAAATAAAACCAGCTTTCAACATCTTTTCCACTTCAGCCTTAATGGTTGCTGCTTTACGCGGATTGATAGGTCTAAGCTTTTGTTGAACTGTTTTGGCATCAAGATAGGTTCAGATTTCATGTTCGACTATCGATGGATCTATTCTTGGCATCTCCTCATATGACTAGGAGAACACATCACGGAATTCCTTAAAGGCCGCATAGATAGCAATCTCCTCCAGAGAGCAGTTTTCCCCAATATATACATTTTCCACAACGTTGGGGTTTGCCGAGATGTTGATAGCGATGGTAATGGAAATGTTTGTCATATTCCCCTCAACAAAGATTCCCTCCCTTGGTAAGGGATTGATCGATATATCAGCATCACTTGTTAGTATCACATGGAATTCTTGATTTTCAATCTTGCTTAAATCTGGAAGAAAATAGGATCTATGGTGAAGATCTTCGTAGATCTTATCTCGCCCACTCATAGCTTCCAAAATGGCTTCGTCTGAAAGGAAAACCATGTCTAAGCAATCATTAGTATACAAAGAGTTCCCTACCCAAGCAGGCATATTTGCTTCTTCTGGCTCCTCTGAGACTGTAGGAGAAACCGGAACAGGATCAATAGTGGTGTTAACGATAGCTTGATAAGCTACTTCCACTATGGATAAGGGCACTTTAGGTTCATAATAGGAAGGAAGGACCCAAGAATCCGTTCTATCGAAAACCGTTGCAATAGATTTCCATTTACTAGTAGAACCTAAGTATTTTATCGGGGCTGGGATATCGAATGTGCCCATTAAAGATGAATACATTCCAACCCCTAAGCTCTCTAATGCGGGTTTGACTTGATCAACCAATGGCATGGTGGACTCATTAGTTTCCATATGGCCCTTCCGAGTGAAACTAAGTTGGTCGATAGTGACCAACTTTCCTTTGTGCAAAAACACTACTACTCAAATAATGGCTGAGGCAATTGCACACATGGCATAAGTCCAACTTCTCCCCATAAGCAAGTTATAATCCAACGGAGTATCAATCACCTCTACTTCAAAAAACATTGCCTTCCCTGCCAGCTTAATCTCAAAACCTGGTAGGATACCATGTGGACGAAATGACCTTCCGTTGAAAGCGGTAAGTAGGGTGTTCGATGGAACTAGGTCTGGAGATCCAAGGGCCTTCCAGCAAGACAAAGCCATGACACATGTGGAAGCACCCTCGTCAACAACTGACCTTCCAATGGTTTTTCCACCATGGATGAAATCTATTGACAAATATAGATGATACGGCAGGTGAATTTTCACACCGGACAAATTAAACTTCGCCATAAGGCTCGATGAATCCATACTACCTAAGGCTGCTAAGAGTGCATCTCGCTGGGCGAGACAACTCTGTCGCACCTCTAAAGCTGACATCGCACAAGGGGTTTCAGATAAATCTTCAACTACTTAGTAATTCACTGCAGCCCTAGCATTAGGATTGTGCAATGCTTTCTTGAAGACACCTTTCGATATCTTAGGCATAGTTTCGACAAGTTTCTTGATTGTGAGAGGGTTAGAATTTTCACCTATAGACTTACCCTTCTCCGGAGCCGGCGTCTCATAGTTCATGTTTCTAGTCTGGCGCAAGGTCTGGGATCGAACCATGTTGATATAGTTTTGGTCAAGGGCATTAGCATAGCCCCCAACTACGTTAGAAATCAAAGCTACATTCTATCCTTGGAGAAATGGGTCCTTTATGGAAGCCAGTTGTTGATTTTTTAGCAGCTTCTGAGCTTGATCTATAAGAGGGCATTGATGGGTCAGGTGATCTTCCTGGCACAACTTACAGGGAAATTTCACCTTCTTCTTCTCTTTTTTTCCCCCATCAGCATTATACGTGGGTTTAGACTTATTTTGGTTTCCCTCACCTTTCTTCCCCTTTTTCTTTTTCCCACTGGGTTATCGATTGCTCTTTTGGGAGGATTGAGCAAAAACATTTGCGTTTTGGGGTGAGGGGGTAGTCTTTGATGCCTCTATTTTAGACTGTTTAATGGACAACTCATGGAGTTTTTTTTCCAAATATTCTAAAATGGGAGATTTAACTGAACCAACCACAAAATCATCATGCAGTCCAGGCTTAGGTTTCTCGACACTATGTGTTGGTCGCGGTGCATCAGGGATGATTTCATATAGTATCCCAAAATGAGAGTATATCAAATCTAGCTGCTGGGCCCTGAGGATAGCCTCTTCCTCTTTAGTCACTCCCGAGGTGGATACATCCTTAGATATAATGGCAATAAGGACTTAAGGAACCATTCTAACAAAAACTTGGGAGGGATAATGGCCTTAATGAGCCTCTTATGCCTTTGCCACTCTTGGATGTGATCTGAAATGTGAGTGGCTTTATCATGCCGAAAGGTGGACAATAAATCTGTACCAGCATCATAACAGACAGGAAGTTGGAAGTGGTTAAGGAACACATTGGCTAAGTCCCAAAAACTGTCAAACGCAGCAGAGGGTAATTCGATGTACCACTTTGCTGCAGCACTAGTCAGATTTATTTGGAACAATCTCAACTAAACGGTGTCATCGTTTAGCGAGTTGGAAGAGCACCACAAGTGAAAGGTGGTGATATGAGCCCCTGGGTGTTCACCAACTTTGCCTTCGAATTTTGGAATGTCTAAAGGTAGCTTAGTAGGACAGGTGGCCAAGTGGCTTTGTTAACCCAAAAAAATCACCCGACTCAGCTCTATATGACCTACACCATGCAAAGACATCTATTTTATTTCTCCCATTGACCCCCACACCCTTGCAAAGGCTCAAAAAACACAAAAAGGGCTTAAACACCCCATAAAAGAGCCAAAATAGCTCTCAAAGTGGCTAAAGCCTCCAACAAAGGGCTAAATCCCCTAAAAGGGGCTTAAGAACCCCAAAGGAGCTAAGGAATGGCCGAAAGGACTTAAAACCCTTAAAAGGGCTTAAATCCCTAACCAAGGGCTCAAAACCTTAAAACTTGAGACAAACTCAGTAAATACAAGGGTGTGGGTCACTCTCAAAACACTCCTTCTTCGCCTACCGTTACTCTGCTTATATGAGTGTCTTGAGACCCACATCTATCAAGTCATTCATCCCTCTCCTCCACTTGCTCCATTAGCCAAATCCCCAATCCATAGAGAGGTAGCTTCCTGAGCAAGGGCATGGTGGCCCATTTCTCCATAGATAGAAGGTAAAATGTTTTTTTATTGTTGTTTAGTTTGTAGCTTAGTTGCTCATAGCTAGTTTATTCCTAATGTTTTTATTGCAGGGTTTTACTTGTTCATTTCTTTAACAGTGTGTTGTAGATTCTCCATTAACAACTTGTTGCAGTTTTTGCTTTCACCTATAGAAGCTATAACCTTCTGTCCTATAGACATAAGGTATGTTTTTCAGCACGTAGCTAGGGCCTTTGCCTGACTACAGATTGGTGACCATACCGAGTCGAATCCACAGGATCCCTAGTTTTTTTTTAGTTTTATAGATATTTTTCTTACTAATTAGTTTGATAGATATTTGCTTACTTAGTTTGATAGATATTTTTCTTTCATTTTTGTTATTGGTTCGGCCACAGTATCAGTTACTGTTGGTCGACCTTTGATTTGCAAATCGTTCAACTATGACAAAACAGTCGAACCAAATTTCTGAAAATTCACCTCTGTTTAGTCACATTTTCTTCCCAAATAGTTGACCCATTTGCAAATCTGTTTGCAACTAGGAGTAAATGCGCCTCTTTTCAAAGTGGGTTTTCAACCGTTTGAGCTAATTCCTCGCGGTTTGATCACAAGCCTACCCGAAAAAATAGGTCCTCTACAAGTGCGCAATCCATTTTTTACTTTGTATTAGCATTTGTAACATTTTGGGCTTGCCTGTTTGCTATTGTTGGACTCTCAGTGCGGCCCAACTGCCTCTGTCCAGTAGCTTGTCCCTGTCTGAAAGAAAATTTGTAGGTTGATCATATATTTGGTTGACTATTAATGCATGTAAATCTGTTGAAAGGCTTAGCTTAAATACTGTCAGTTGATTTTTAGTTTTTCATTTAAACATTGGAAATTAACCCCTTTCCTAGTCCTTCCTCCTCTACTCAGTCATCACCCTTCGGGGTATTATGAGATAAGACGGAGGGTTAAGCAATTATAGTAATAGGCACTTATCCCTGTCATTTTTTGAGACCATTAAAAACAAGTGACTTGGAAGGTAGAGGGGGTGGGAGGCCCAAGGGGTCTCACAGCATTCAGTTCCTCCCTGTTGGCCAACCCTGCACTCGAAGAGTGACCTATGGATCTACGGGTGGGCTCGTTCCCACTTTGTTGAGAGACCAACACTCTTTCTTGGTCAAAAAAGAATACAAGGGTTAGGTAGTCACCTAGCAGGTTTAAATTTGTTCAAAGTGTAATAGTTGCATGTTCAATTTCTCTATTAAAATTTCACTGGTTTTCATGACAGATTGCCCATTTTTTCAATCTCTGCAACAAACCAGAAACATCTGCTAGGAAGTATTCATAAACCATGGTTCCAGATTCACAAACTGAAGCATAATAAAAGAAAATTATTTTAAAATGAACAATTTCTCATACACTAAACATGCACACAACCACACCACTTAAGCCGACCAAGATCGGTTCATGACGCTGAGCGAACCCATTAAAATCAATCAATTTACATCAATTCAAAACTTTGCAGTTTGAGGACATAAGTCCTTAACTGCCTTAACCGTGGGAAGTACTTGGGATTTACCCTAAAACTCATTGTGAGGAGTACCATGGGAACCCCAAAGTAGTTGGCACATTGAGAGGAATCGCCAAGTGAAACAGGCAACAACCCCTACCAATTGACTAGCACTCCTATGAGGAAAAAGCCAAGCGTTGTCTCCTGGAAGTCTTGGTGGCCAAGTAACCACCTGTAAGCCAATAGGAAGCCACTGAAACTGGGGTCCAGATCATCATTTCTTGTTACATTATTTGGTCCAACAAACAGACACGATTGATCCACCACGCTCTTCCTCACGCATGAGAGATAATCCACCTCAGTTCAGGTATTTAGACCAGCACAGTTGAGACCATTCTCGACGACCCTCTACACCGTCAAAAGTCCACACAGCCTCTAACTCAGACTCAGAATCATATCAATTTGAGCCAGACTTACACACTACACCATCTATCCCCATGGCTGGTGTGAACCCAGATCCACTTTCCAGACTGGTGATTGGCAGTGGACCAGTGTCCATACCTCACACCACCACCAACACCCCTGTTGGTGGTCCTAGCACTGTCATGCAGACTATCATAAGTCAACTACCTCCACCCATACTTACCAATCAAACTATCCCACCTGTCATACATGGGGGAAGTGACCCTTCTATGACTATCCGCGCTGCGGGAAGTCAACCACAAGTTCCCCGAGTCATTCAGGGACATCATGTTCCTGCAAACCCCACTATTATTTCCGGTCCTTCCCACATCAACCTTGGGTCTAACCTCCCATTCATGGCATGCCTCAACTTTCCTGACTTGGCCAAGTTAACCAATGACCCCATTTTCCATCAATCCCATTGGCCTCCCATGCCAACCAAGCTCCCCTCAGACATCCCTAAGTTTGAAGGGAAGGCAGGGGAGTGCCCCCAAAACCATATAATGACGTTTCACCTATGGTGCTGACCAAACATTATCATAGATGACTTAATCAAACTTAGGCTTTTCAAACGCACCCTCACACATGCTACAACCAAATGGTACATTGAGCTACCACAAGCCAAGTACCCAGACTTTAACTCATTGGCATTCATGTTCCTGCAGTATTTCCAACTCCCTGTCAAATATGACAAAGGGATGGAGATCCTGCTATCTTACCGCTAAAACACTGTGACCCACATAACCGACCACATCCACGATTGGCGGCGACGTCGCAGCCTGTGCAAGATCCAACTTGATGACAGGATTTTCCTTGATTGGTTCCTAAAAACCTTGCTACCACCCATAGCCAAGGATGTCGTCTCTGAGCGTCCCCAGATAGAGGAAGATTCCATATTGAAGGCCCAATAGCTTGACCTGATTTACGTATAGTCTGGCTACCTTTATACCATCGTTCTAGACGCTCCTCGTGCAGGAACCTCCTACCGTGATGCATCGGGGGCATCCCATGCTGCAGACAGCATCATAGGCTTGGTCTCCCATCAATCCCAGCACCATGCGACACACCCTATGATGCCACCACACTCAAACAAAACCCCTACTGTTGCCCACCCAAACCAAGCTCCTAACTATTCGCGAATGATGTCTCAATCCGGAGCCACAACCTCCTACGCACAACCTGCACCACAGCAATAGGCTCATACACCCACTTGGTTCGCGCAACAATATTCAAGACAAATGACCGGATTTGTGGCACCCCCTTCCCCCCAAGTATACTATGCACCACCAGTGCAAGTCGCTCCAACCCCCACCCTAGCTTCGCCCCAACTCCACCTGCATCTTTGGGACAAGTGTTTGCTCAGTAGAATCGTCCCAACCAAACTTCCCCCAATAACCAACAAGGGCAAGGTCGAAATAACCAAGATATGAATTGGGGTAACAACCAACCCCAAAGAGGTGGCCAGCAACCTAACCCTCCCCGCAATGACCTCAATCCGCCAACAAAAATTAACCAACAACCCAATCCACCTCGACGAAATGCTCCATTGCGGACCAACCACCCATGCAAACTATGAAACGTCTATGGGCACTACACCCATGAATTTCCTCTCATGGTGTGCCAAAAAATACGTCCAACACGAACCTCAGTAGGGCAACAATGCGGCAGCCCAAACACAGCATAGCCCAGCACCACCAGGCCCTCCACCCATGGTGCTCCAAAAACCCGTTACCACTCCTAGGATTGGTAGCAACCGCACCCTTACCCCAACCTTCCCCCGCATCCCCCCCTATTCCCCCTCCCACATAAACACGGATACATCACCTACTAGCGATGACAACTAAAGAGATCAACCTGCAGACCAAGTAGAACTAGTATGGAGCCACTACTAAAACCGTTGACCCATCGGTGGCATCCACATCAAACAGATCCAACGCACCTCTTCACCTTCCTCCCCCTACCATGGATGGGGTAGCGAGAGGTCCGTGTCTACCCTTCAAGCGCCTTGCCAACAACACCACCACAAGAGCATCAGTTAACTATAGTATCATTAACGATTTGGCCCAATCACCTATGGCCATGTCCGCTCTCGAGGTACTTAAAACATGCCCAACACAGCGAAAATCCTTACTATTCGCCCTCGATGTCGTAGATCCCTCCGACTCCAGATTGATCACATTTGATTTGGATAATGGAGATCCCAGAATTCCATCAACCATCGCCTTCCAAATTTTGGTGTCAATTCGAAATTTGGTCGTGCATTGTTGACGAGGGGGCATCCACTTGCGTCATGGTCTGGCAGAAACTTGGGTCCCCTATCCTGCATCCATCCACCACCATGTTGTGTGCCTATGATGGCCACCCCATCAGAGCCCAAGGAATCCTTCTGCACGTCCCCATCTCTTTAGCAGGGAAGACCGTCCTAATTGACATAGAAGTCATCAACACTCAGTGGGACTACAACCTTCTCCTAGGATGTAGGTACATGTATGCTATGTGAGTCGTGGCGTCTACCATTTTTCGTCTCATGATGTTCCCCCATGACGGGAAGATTGTGACAGTGGACCAACTAACTTACCATGATCCACAAGGGCCAGCTGCACTAGCCAATGTCATCCCTACCATTGATACCTCCATCGACACTGTAGTCTTCCCTCCCTTGACGGTTGTAGGACCGGGATTGTTCGCTAACACTTCCATGATGGCTACCCTCCCATATTTACCACCTCCACTGGCACCAAGAGAGACTGCAGATTTATGCATGCTCTCATCCAACACCATGGAACCCAAGCCCCAATCGCAACCGTACCCATAACCACAACTGCAGCAGCCACACCCCCAACCACAACCGCATTCCCAACCGCAGCCACACCCCTAACCACAGCCACACCCCCAACCGCAGCCACAACCCCATCCACAACTACAACCTCAAATGGAATCGTCTGGGAATTACTGGGGCTCTCTCCCAATCCATAATAATTCCCTTCCTCTTCCCACCATTAGGCATCGTAAGCAAGCTTGTTATGGCTACTTTGAATTTAGCAAACTTTACGCTGGGAATTCCAATATAGTACTCGGGACCACCTGCCCAGCCCCCAATTCCCCAGGTTGTGTTGACTCTCGTTCAACCCATTGCGATCGAGACACGCCCCCCTCCACGCCCACAAAATCCACCTCCTGCCCCGCCTCATCCAAATAGGGCTAGGGGAAAGAACACAAAAGCGGCAGCTGAACCCTGACAGACTCGTCCTTGTGTTGTGTGCAATGTACAGGGTCACGCAACCCGGAATTGTCCGAAAATCCCCATCCTTCGCACACACCTGAATGCCATCGATACAATGGAGGATTGTCTAGTCATCATCCTCCCAAGTCTTCCAATAGCCAAAAACAAGTCCTTAAGAACAAACCATGCATGCGCCCTTTGCGACTTGTATGGACATTATTCTCACCACTGCCAAGACTTGGACGAGTTTCACGCCACACTTAGCCATCTTCGAAAACATTCCCTTGAATCCGAAGTCATGGTCATTGAGGAGATCCACCCTCCAGTTTCATCCTTGACCACCACAACGATTTACATGATCTCTAACTCCATTAGTCCTTTTGTCCCCTCACCGGAGGAAGATCCATCTTATTTATCCCAGTGCAACTATCAGGATGATGGAGAGATCTATAAAACCACCACCAGTTTTACACCTTTTCACTTAGCCCATGTCATGGAATCGATTCTTCCCATTGAAGGTCGGATTCCACCACCCCTCCTTGTCGATGAGCGTTGTCTCGAAAAGGGGGCACATCTCTTCGCTGACTTAGTCGGCCGACTCTTGAAGAATCCCCGCAACGGGCTCCCCCTCTAGAGGTTCTATCCCTAATATATTCCACAACAAATCACTTGGAGCATAGTTTTTATTTTTTGTTTTACATCATCTTTTACCACGAGTCGGTGACCCCCTCTAGTTGTTGTTCCACGTCTAGTCTCAGTGGGTCCATTTTAGAACTCCATTGCATCATTTGCACGTGAGCAAGTGGATCTAACACATCCACCCTGCCCCTGCGCCACTGGAGGGTACGGTCCCACACATGCACACAGTATGTTGCACATATGATCTAGCTACCACTATGCTAAGCATACCTTTCAAGTCCCTAAACCTTACTCAAGGTCGAGGCATCTTCGTATCTCCTCGGTTGCACAATGCTCTCAGGTCGAGAAATGACCTTTAGACTGCCTCCCTCCCTACTGATTCCTTGCCATCAAATACCTTGATTTTTACATAAAACCAAATGAGTATTGCAAAAAATATTAGGATTAGCTCATTAGGCGGATTCATAGGAAAATAAATTGTTGGTCATTTAGATATCTGTCTTTGGGAGGTAGGTTAACTTTGGTTACCTCAGTTCTTTACAGTATCCCTGTTTTCTGGTTCTCGTTATATTGTGGTATGGTCTCTATGATATATGCTATCAGAAAAAATATGTTTCAGTTCTTGTGGTCCAAAAGTTTAAATGATGATAAGTTTCATTTATCCAATTGGGAGATTTTCTCTACACCAAAGTTCAAAGGGAGTTGGGGAATTAAAAAATTATTATGGTTTAATCGGGACCTATATGCTAAAATACTTTGGAGAAGTTTGTTTAATCTAGGTTTATGGGGGGGATTTATTAAGGCTAAATACTTTAACTAGATAAGTCACGAGATTTGGTTTAGAAATTTCAGGGAGAAGCAATCAAATGGTTCGGCTATTTGAAATAGTTTTCTTAAATGCTATCCTATTATAAACTGGGTCATCTCTTGGTCCATTAACGTGGAATTCAATTTTATATTGGTATTGACCCTATTGTGGGATTTCATGAATATTATAAACTCTCTAGGAGTATGGTTGTTGAATTACATAGTAGGAACATTGTTGTTTTGCAGCAAGCTTGGTTTGGAGGGGATCATGTTAATGGCCACCGGTTGACTGCTCAAGATTTTATTTTAAAAGACCATTTAGCTGAAGAATGGACTTGGAATATCAGCAACTTAGTTCGGGTGGGGATTTTCTTTTCTAATTTTTCTAACGGGTTGGTTTGGGTTCAAAATAAAACGTATGGCAATGTTTTAGCGAAGTTGGCTTACGATTTGATCATCAAGCAGGAAAATATTGACCAGTCATGTTGGTGGACCAAGTGGTTATGGAAAGAGCATTGTCATTTTAAAATTAAATTTTTCATGTGGTTGTGTCTTAAAAACAAGATTCTTACTTGGGATGCTTTGCAGTCAAAAGGATTTTATGGGTCTGACATATGTATATTCTATCAATTGAGTGAAGATATTGTTCAACCTATTTTTGTCACTTGTCCATACATTAAGGATATTTGGATGGGATTAAAACTGTTCTTCTGTTTCTCTGTATCTTGGGATGGTTCATCCTTGGGTGACATTCTTTTCGAGTGGTATACAATAGAGAAGCGCCTTAGAACTCTTCCTTTTTTATTATATGGGAAGGGTGGAAGGTCCGTAACAGGGCTATATTTGATGATAGGATGTGTGACTATGCTTTTTTTTATTTCCAGGATTGTGGGTCCTTATTCTGAGTGGATAAAAAATAAGACACCCAAGGAACCCCCATTTCTTTTGTCTCCTTCTTTGAATGTGGTTTTTCCCATGGGTCTTTTTTATGGGGTAAATCATGCCAGAATTTGTGGGCCTAGTATGTTATTAAAAATTTCTCCAAATTTTGAACTCAAAGTATGGATGAGGATTGGAAGAGGTACAAATACCAAAGAATATATTTTATCCTTGTGGGGTATTCCATTTTTTGCCTTGCATTGCAGGATTAAGGATATTCTGATAGTCAATGACTCCCAGGTTTATGATCAGTTGGGCTTAGGGAGAGGCAATTCTACAACCCTTGGTTGATGAAAGTTAGAGTGTTGATCTCTAACTTCTGTGACATTTCATTCCATCATATTTATAGAGAATTCAACTGCATCGCAAAAAGACTATAAAAAGGGGATTATGGAAATGGATAGATACATCCACTATGAGGTTTGGAGAAACAATTCTCTTTCTCGGTCAGGAAGGCTGAGAATTAATTGAATTGATCTTCTCCTTTTTTGTTGATCTTGTTTCTGTGTATGTTTAAACAAAGTTCTGAGTCTTTGGACTTTCAGCAGTAGTGATCTGTGGAGGCTCCTCTTTTCTCTGGCAATTTGATACCAAAAAAATTATGTATATATGTTTGGGCCATTTTGATCTAGTCATCTTAGTTATGTTGGATCCATTTTGAAATACTCTTTGTATGTAAGACACAACTTTTATTTAATAAACAGTTGTATTTTTTATCTTTGAAAAAAATGATTTTGAAGTTGAAATTTAAGTTTTTTTTCAAAGAAACAATTCTTTTTTGTATTATAAAAAAAGTTACAGTTAAACCAGATAACATGTGGTTATAATTTAGCTTTTCAAATTTCATCTATATAGATATTAAAGTTCATAGAGATATATAAAAATGTAAAACACAAAATATGTACAACCACTTATGTTTCTATTGGTTCTATAATTTCTACGTGTATATATTCAATGAAACTAGCCTCAAACAAAGAGCATTTATACTGCATAGAAAAAAATTATGCATGAATTTATCCTAGACTGCCAGGTACAACCGACTCCTGATATGCTATGAAGGAGCAGCAGGGAGAAGAGGCATCCCCAATCCTAGTCTTAACATTCAGCTCTAAATCTTTAGTGACCTACGGGATTGCCAGCTATCTATCTAAGACAAAATTTGGATTATGCTCCTAACCTAAACCATCCTGAACCAAGCTAATTTATTCTTCCTAAGTTGTAGATTTTCCTTTCCAGAGTTATATTTTAACTTCTTCCATAACCAACTTAAAACTCATATGATTCATTTGAGCCTAAAGGAGATCATATTTTGTCTTGGCAATTAGTTGATCCCAAGCATATCTAATTTCACATTGTTTTTGTCAATTTTCTAAATTATGAGTCTCTCTATCCATTGTGGTTTTTTATCCTCTTGATGGATCTCATCCCTTCACTCATTGAATTCTTTGATCCCTGAAGCAAAGGCCATTCTGATTAGGGTGGAGCAAAGGACAAAAAAATAATTTAAACTCACCACAGGTGGGACAGCCAGATTGTTATCTATATGCAAACCAGCAAACCTTGAAATTGGTGTAATTCTAAAGCTTATACAACTTTTACACAGGTTCAATACTGAATTATAACTCAGATTGACATAATCTACTTTCCCTAAGACATGGAAAATGTTGTTTATAACTCTAATGTGAAGAATCTCTAGCTAGAAAGTATTAGATTTGATATTAACCAAGATTTTGTGATGATTATATTTTGCTAATCCAAGTTGATATATTACTGCCATCTTATCCCAAAGGTGTTTGTTTTTCATCATTTTGCACAACATAACTCTTCACCTTCAACACAATGGCCCTGACACTGATATTCATGCATTTCCAGGGTTCTCCATAGACCGCCACGAGACTGACAAATACTCCAGAAAGAGCAAGGAGGAAGGAGCTCTTTTAAAGTACTCCCACCACTTTTAGAGTTCCTCTCTAATCATTCAATGTTCTTGCAGTTCAATCCTATACACCAATTCTCACCGAGAAACTGATCCAAATGTGACGACCTAGGAAACAAATTCATCTAAGGAAAATTTTCTAAGCACTAAGTGATCTTGTTCAAGACTAGGCTCCCACTCTCACCAAGACATTGATCCAATTGTGATGACTTATGAAACAAATTTATCCAAGGAAAATAAATGAAACTTTTAGGTTCACCAGCTCCCCACTAATTGAACATCCAAATAACAATAGTGATATTGTCGTCAATTTTCTCAAGCATCTCGCCAAAAGAAGAAATCCCTAGAACAAATATCGAATACAAAGACTTGAAACCATTCATATCCATGTTTAAGGGATGGGATATTCATACCAGAGGCTTCAATGTGAACCATAAATAGTAATGTTCAAAGAATACTAAATGGGTTGGATTTCTTACATCGCCCTATTGTTCATTTCCAAGATAAATGCCAAGCTATTCTCGAGATCTCCCTGCACATGTCTATCCCAACATGATCAACAAGGATGTTGCTCTATTGATTATATTTTCTTCAATCCATATGCTAAATATACAATGTTAGGGTCTGATGGATTGAAGAGTAACTTCATAATTTATCCTTATGGTCCCCATGGGACTATTACAAGCCTTGTTTGCTTGATGGTTAGCCTCTTTGTTAAAAGCCCTTAACACTTGGAAAAAATTGGTTTCCTTGCATAAACTATTTATCTCACATCCAATTCACTCAAGCAAATGAGTTAATATCAAGTATTTTTTATTAGTTTGTAAGACTAAATGGTGAATTATAACCATGTAATCCCCTATAACATTCAAATATGGTTGGATTTCCATGTCTTTGGACTACTTCAAACCCTACTAGAAAGCCAATACTTTCGCTTGGTAATTTGTCATTATTCCCAGAGTTTTCTCAAGATTTCCTCCCAGGTCAACGAGAACCCCCACCACCACCCTCCTACACTTACCAACCCTGGAAGTTGAAATATAAGTTACTAATATATGTACATTTAAAAATATATTATATTGAATTTGGAATTTATGTATTAAATTTTTATTTTTTTAAATCATATTATTAATTATTTCAATTATATCAATCCAATAATATTTAATAGTGGTTTGAGTATTTCATAAGTTGAATTCAACTTATAGGTGTACTTACTTTTCAAATTATCAAATCGTATATGTTAATAACTATCATCGTCATCATTATATTGAAAAACTAATAGAAAATTTAATTTCCTTCATAACAACTTTAATGAATATTGTAAATGTTGTGCATTGTATTTTTTGAATTTTTATTATATAAAACTTAATACTTTTTTTTATTTGGCAATTGAAAAACACCATGGAAAAATTTTAAGGATCCATAATTTTCATAATCTGTAAAAACCTTGGCAAATCTTATTAATTATTAAATTTCTAACCATAAAATGTTTGGTGATATTTTTGTAAAATCTTCAAATTTCTAAGGATTTTACATAGGTTTGGACAATTTTGGAAATGTTTATAATAAAGTATTTTTATCATATGTAATTTGGGTGAATAATTTTAGAAAAAATGGAAATTAGTGAATGTTTTTTTGGAAAAAAACACCAAAAATTATCTCATGGGCTAAATTTTGCCCCTAAATTTTTTCCTTAAAAACACATCACATCAACTTATTTTTATCCAAACAAATAATACTTAAATGATATTTAAAGAAACATTTTATCATAAATTAATTGTAAACATTGTAAAATTTGGGAATTCTTTTTTCAATCCATTCAACTAATTGAAAAAACTAATGATGATAATGATGATAATACTTATTAATGTTCATTGAGGCAAACGTTAGTCTATAAAACCTTAAAAAGGTAAGGAGTCACTTGGTTTACTATAGAATTTTATTTCTATGCTTGAAAAGTTTCAAGAGAAGCATTTCTAGATCATCGTCGTTGTGATGAGCATGAAGGTTAGGAAGGTCAATATTGTAGCAAATATTTTGAAATTGCGCTCTAATGTGGGTGTATGCAGGACATCCTCTAAGAAAGTTATTTTCATCCTCAACCCTCTTCGTGTCACAAATATGACAAATTATGTCATCCCGCAATGTTTTAGGAATTGTCCAATGCCCTATTTCACTAAGGACCTTGTAAGAATTTGTTCTTATTTTAGCAATGTTGGTTTTCTTCTTTACACTAGTTAAAACACAGAGGTACTTTTGATCTTCTAGATTAAGGTTGATCACCTCCTTATAATATCTTACTTTTCTCTTATCCTTTATCTCTTAATCGCACCACATCTGCTCCTTAAATTTAGATGTAATAATAATTTTAATATTTTCACTATTATATAGAGTGACCTCTTACTTGACTCCACAATTATTTAGCCAATATTTTTGTCATTATGCCAACCTTGCTTAAGTTGTAGGCAGTTTTGACTAGAGTATAAAGAAATCGTAAGAAGCCTCATGCCTCCCATGTTATTTATCTCATTCTTATACGTTAGGTACTTAGTAATACCCATACTCTCAATTGGGGAGAGACTCGCATCTATAAGGAGGATATGATAGGGTGTATTTTCTTTAATTTTGAGATTATATGTTAGAACTTTGTGCTTTTGGATTTTCTCTATCCTTCTCCATGATTCTATAGACATGCTAGAGTCCCAAACTTCACATCCATATAATATAACAGGGAGAGTACTAAAGAGAGGTTGATTCCTATCACAAAGGAAAAGGTTTGTTGATTTAGATTTTTTTTCAATCCCATAATAAGATTTCCAACCTCCATTAATCATTTTCTCAATGTTATAGTATTAGTTAAGCTTACGATGAAAATTGATTCTGAGATATTTCTATGAAGTTACTTCCTCCAAGTTGTTATTGCAAAACATGAAATTATCATAAGTGATATTTTTGGATTTGATTATCATAACCTTTATTTTGTGAGTGTAAACAATCATACCCATACTAGAGAAAAAATCCTTTAGAATTTTTAGTTACTTTTCAAGATCATAGGGACTCCTCACCATATGAACAATATCATTAGCATAGAGAAGAAGGATGATGACTATACCCACCAAAGTTGTGCAAACACAAGTTGATTCTTCCAAATAACCCTCTATCTTGTCTATGTAAATACCAAAAAGGGTAGGGGATATTGAACTGAAGAAAAATTTCTAAGTTCATACCTTTGTTAACACACAGCCACTGAGAACTTATGTCAAACACTTAATAACCACTGATATCAAACATCAACAGTAAGCAAAACACGTGTACTTTTCAAGCAATAAATGCACAAATACTGTAGGCTGATATATTGTTAATTAACAACTAATAGAATTAGATAAAAACTTAAAACAACAGGAAATTCACACACTTTAACATAGATTTTGGGTCAAAAAATGACCCTGGAAAAACCCGCTCCTGGAGAAAACATTCAAAGAGATATTATATTAATGAACAGTAGTCAAAACTCTAATTTACACTAGCAGTAAGGTACAACAATTAAATGTACAGTAGCATACAAAAATTTCTTGAAATCTAAGCACATAAGATCACCTCGTAAACTGTGCAAACTATTACCTAAGAAAATGTGTAGACAATACGGCTTAGGAAAGTCTTCAAGCAGCTTTGTTCACCTCGATTTTAGTGCCCTATCACATCAACATTATGGCCTCTCTTTATTTATATGGTACTTCAATAATAAATGTTGTCTCTTGCATTGAAAATGGTTCCTCTTGCTAATTTTCTATGCCCACCAAGTCAGTTGTACGATCCCATCTTCTTGTTTGTACGTCCTCTCTCATTAATGGTTATGCATGCCTTGGGAAATGAGCTGATGTCTTGGGAATAGTTCCCACTCCAACTATCTCTCCTTTACTTCTCTTTGTTTCTCACTAAATACCCTCACTCTTGGAACTCGATCTCCTCTCTCCAAGATGCTCCTTGGGATTCAAGCCACACATAACAACTCCTCACCTCAGAATTTGAGCCACTCAACAACTTCTCTTGGAATGCGTGCCAAATGAAGTCTCAATGTGTCTTTTTATTTTCTCATTAGGGTAATTCCTCATGTCTCTTCATCTTTTATGGCTTAGATTTGGTATGGCCTCAAGAACAATGGTTGTGTTTTAATCTCAAGTTCATTTAAGTCACTTAAGCGAACTATATAAAAACACGTTTCTTTTCGAAAAGTCACATTTACCCTAATTATTAAAAAGTATACATTATAATTTAAAAGTCACTTCATAAACTTGATAAAGTACATATCACTTTCAAATTATAAAGTCACATTATAAAGTATTTTAATAAATGCTCTTATAAAGTCACTTTATGACATACAATGAGACCCCATCATCTCGGACCCCTGCACCTAGACACCAGATGTAGGAGTACCTCCGAGTACAAAATTCTAACACTCCCTATTAGTGAGAGAGGTACTAGTGGCACCTACTCCACCTAGATCAAACTCCATTCTCCTCCCTCCAACAGCTGTATTTTCTCCCTCTGAATATGAAATCTCCTTAAAAACTTGTACTGGATCAACTACCGAATGTGTGTGTCAGACATCTCTAGGATAATACCTATGATCACTCTCATGCTCGTCCTCAAGAGTCATCTCATACCAGCACGGTCTCCTCACAGAGATGCAATAGTCCTCTCCGTCAAGTTTTATCAATGTTGCCACTAAGTCCGACCTCCCACAAGACTCACCATCCACATGATGACTAAATACTCAGTATGTCTTGCCATCTCGGATGCCTAAAAATATCACTACATCCACACCCTCACCACCATATACATAATAACTCATCCTTCCAAGTGAAGAATTGCATATTCATCATCTTTTAGAGCCGACACTAAAAGAAAATTATTTTTTAGCACTAGAACAAGCAGCAGACCACCAATCTGCAAATAACCTCCAGAATCGAGTTGAAATAGAACTCTTCCAACTCCTTATACTGCATGGGTGTTGGCATACCCATCCTCCGCAAGTATAAATCTGTCTATATCTATGAGCTCTAGAAACATTGCATGTGTTCCCATCATATGGCATTTTGCTCATCCATCTATGTACCATGCTTTAGTGTCTGAACTCTCAGCTCACTGCGTCCTTAAAGAACTGAGACAAGCAAGAATTCCTTCTCGAATTTCTTCACATACTCTTCCACTTTAGTTGAAGTGGTAGCCTCAAACTCTTCTTTCTTCTTCTTCTCTTCTTGTTGGGACACTTCCTAGCATACCGACCATAACCCTAGTAGTCAAAGCATCTCACTTTGCTCATATCCTTCTTACTCTTAGCTCCATTGCTCGAGCCTTCCTTGTTCTTCTTCTTTCTCTTAGTTTTAAGGGATACATTCTCCTCATCATCCCCTTTCTATTGCCATATGTGAATGGAGCTATATCTCATCTCATCCTATGTGAAGTTGTCCCAAATTCTGGACCATGATGACATCTTCTCTCTGATGACAATTGACAATTGCACCCACAAATTCATGCCATGGTTGTGAGAATCCATTCAAGGCTACTCTCACCAACTTTGCATCATCCACTTTCTCGCCAAAGTCCCCCAATTCATCACATACTTGGGTAATGTGGTTCAGGTATGATGCAACATTGTCGGTCTTGGTCATTTTAATGTCCCTTAAATTCTACCTCAAAACCATTTTCTAGTTTTGATTATCATCTTGAAACAACTTTATCGGGGTTTCCCACATCTCATATGCATTCTTCTTCCCACCCATATGAGGCATGAGGTGGTATTTCATTGCATCAAGAAGAATACGCCTTGCCTTTACATTCTTCTAGTTGTAATCATCTAAAAGAATATGATAACCGGGTATTGTGTATACTTCCTTAGTTATCTCCCATAGCCCAATCTCCTCCAACAACAAGGTGACCCTCTCCTTCCATAGAATGAAATTATCTGTACCCCACAAGTCTATCCTAAAACCTCAAACCAAGCATCAATGACATCTTCATAGACCAAGCAACAACTCCTCAACTCAAATATACTAGACAATGCAATATCTACCCACCTGTGTCAAATCAACACTGCTTAGTTGTACAACCAACAACACTTTTGCACACACAACTGCTACAGAGTCAAAATAATCACTTCTCATGCAAGTCTCTTGCACTCTCTATTGTACCAACAATATATTGAAAAATAAGAGAAACTCCCTCTGATACCATGAAGACGAACGACTAAGTTCGTATCTTTGTTAACACACAACCACTAAGGACTTATGTCGAACACTTAATAACCACTAATATCATACCATCAACATTATGCCAAACACATCTACTTTTCAAGTAATAAATGCACAAATATTGTAGGCCAATATACTGTTAATTAACCACAAATAGCAGCAAAAAGTAATATGTTTGATGGGGCACATCCCCGGTTATGCCCATGTTACTCATTATCTGTGCTTGGTCGAAGACTCTGGTGCTGGGCCGGACTGTTTGGGTTCTTGACACTGTTGGTTTCTGCGTTGTCTCATCTTCCGGATCCGCTTTTTCAGACTCTCTTGTTACTCTTATGTTTTGTAGTTGTCGGGACCGGGCTACTGCTCTCTTCGGTGGTTTTTTCCCTGATTTCCCAGAACCCTACGGTTTATTCAGATACATTATGGCTTTCTACTGTCGGGTCTCACAGTGACTGTGTCGAGTCTTTCGGTGGTCTGTGTCAGTCTTCGGTGGTCCATGGGTTCTTGATACTGTTGGTTTCTGCGTTGTCTCGTCTTCCGGACCTGGTTTTTCAGACGCTCTTGTTACTCTTCTATTTTGTAGTTGTTGGTACCGGGCTACTTCTCTCTTCGATGGTTTTTTCCCTGATTTCCTGGAACCCTACAGTTTATTATGGTTTTCTGCTGCCGGGTATCACGGTGACTATGCCGAGTCTTTCGGTGTTCTGTGTTAGGCCTTTCGGTGGTCTGTGCCGGTCTTCAGTGGTCCGTGACTGAAGGTTTTAACTTGATGATTGGCATCGGTGCATTGACTTGGGTTCTCTGCTCTGGGTGTCAGGACTTTCTGTTCATTGTAGTTCATGGTCTACACATACACTATTCATTGTTGGCTACTTGATGGCACAGGTACCTACCATTATATGATTCTTTGATTTTCTTTCATTTCTGGTTGTGGGTCAGTTGTCTTGTCTCTGTAGTTGGGTTTTGGTTTCATGGGAGTCCTAGGTCGATGGAGTTCCCCCTCTAAGCAGAGGGCTAGTACCAACCATTATAAAAAAGTGGGAACTAGGGTTGATTTGTTGTTGGGTTTCCCGATTCTTTTCGGTTTTGGCTCTTCTTAGGGTTTTTTGAAGTTTTCTTTGGCTTTGCACACATCTATCCGGTTTGGTCGTGTCCTGTCTCTTGGTTCTGCTTGGGGCTTCTCCTGGCATCTTGTCGGAGGTTAGGGTTTACCCTTGGTTTTGTTTCTCGACTTCTCACACTTGTTCACAGTGTTATTGTTGTGTGGTTAGGTTTTACCCTTGGTTTTGCACTAGTTACCCATGCTGGTAGTATTCTCATCGACGGATTTACTGTCTGGTCTCCTGCACTGATCGTATTCATTTTGGCGTTTTTTTTATTGCAGCTTCTTGACTTTGCTCACATCTCCGACTTGGTCGGGTCTTGTCTCTTGGTTCCGTCTGGGGTTTCTCTCAGATGCTTATTGGCAGTTAGGATTTACCCTTGGTTTAGCCTCCTGGTTACCCGCACTGATTCTCGGTGTTGTTGTGTGCAGCTAGGGTATACCCTTGGTATTATTCTGGCTTCTCGCACCGGTTGTTTTCTCTTCGACGGGCTTGTTGACTGTGGCACCTTTTACTGTCAGTTTACTTGTTTAATTGATGGCGACCACAGACCCCCCTCTCCTGTTCGGGGCCAGGGATATTCCTTCACACCCCTCTCGATTCCATGCTCGTCGTAAAAGCAAGGTTCTTGCTACCCTCGAACATAAGCGTAGGTTTGTTGTGGGTAGGGACATCATGCTGGATAGAATTTCTGAACTCTGCCATCGTGCTCTCATAGGCCGCCTGGAATACTGCTCTATGAACAAAGAGGAGTGGGTGAACTAGGCTACCCAGCACTGGAAACCCATTCTCACCTATGTACCCACCATCAGCCTTCTGGCGAACTGCTGGCTGGTCTTTGTATTTCTTGAAGACTCCGATGCCTCTCGCATCCTTGAATCCCTCTGGACCATTGGTGAAGGATCCCTTGTTCTCAGCAGATGGCATTCGAATTTTGACCCGGTTAAGGAGAGGGTCACCAAACGTCACCTATGGGTTTTGATGCCAGCCTTACCTTTCCTGCTCTAGTCCAAAGATATACTTATCAACATTGCTAACACCATTGGTATATTTGTTGCTTTGGAAAAGGACTTCCATACATCCTTTGACAAACGCTCGGCTAGAGTTCTTGTGGAATTGGATATCTCACATGGGCTTCTCCCTGAGATTGAGATTGACTGTAACAGTGTTATTATTTCACAGAAGCTTGATTATTTTAAGATGTCATTTCGTTGCACTTATTACCATGAAACCGAGCATTTGAGGAAATCATGCTCTATTTTACTTCACGGTCATCCTGCACGTGCTGGCTACATCGAACCTAAACCTTTTCTTGTTAGCTCACCCTCCTCATCCTCACACCATTTATCTCAGGATCCTCTGCCATAGGAAAATGCTCTCTCTGTTGCACCCGATCCACCACCCATGGCTGGGCCGTATGACTCATCTTCCCCTTCCTCTGTGGGTGACTAACCAAAGGAGAACTCTTGTATATTAAGGATGTCAAATCTTTAGCCCTTTCAGCTTCACGCACTAATCAGATTGTTATTGCCCAGGAACAGGCTGTCTTATCATCTCCTCCCCCTTTCAATCTGGATCATTTCCCCCCCCTACAACCTCACTCTTCTCCCTCTTTGGCTTCTCCTCATAGCCCCTTAACCACTCCCTCCTTTGATGACCCCACCCTCCTCAAATCCCTAAATATATTCACTGACAAGTCACCCATCTCACCATCGATACTTCCACTGAACTCTATCAGATTTGAGAACGTTACCATCATAAAGGCTAAGAAAGGGGGCAAAAATATCCAGCCTTCCTCTAGTCAGTATACTCCATTATCGGCACGCGTCAAAGCTGCTACTAGATCCAACTCCTCATCACAGGAACTTAGAGCTTTGTCACCTGCTCCTCAGGTTATACCATGAAGATTGTCTCCATGAATATCCATGGGTTTGGGGGGCCTACAAAGCAGAAAGCCCTCAAAGAACTGTTTACTTCTCTTAACCATGATATCATTAAGCTCCAGGAGACTATGTGTGACCATCTCACTGCCCTTAGATTTTTTGCCTTGATGAAGCCTGGCTGGGAATTCTGTGCCATTGATGCACTTGGTCTTTCGGGGGGTACTCTATCTGCCTGGAACCCTCACTTGGTCAGATGTAAATCTTATCTCTCCTTTCTGGCATTCTCCTCCATGCAAGGTTCAAAGCCCTTGACTTAGTCTTCTCCCTGGCCAATTGTTATGGTCCATATGCCAATAGAACTACATTTTGGGATTCTATAGTAGCTGGAGGCATCTTCTATTTTCCTAATCTCATCTTGGATAGAGATCTAAACTTCACTACCTCTGCACTTGAGATCTGGGGTGAATGAGCTCGTAGGGATCATCCGTCTCTGTACTTCACTCAACTTCTTGACTCCATGAACATGGTTGATTTGGCCCCCACCAAGATTGGGCCAACTTGGAGAAATGGCAGAGTAGGCTCTGATGGTGTTAGCAAATGTCTTGACAGATTTCAGGCCTCTTCCACCTTGGTCCCTACTCTGGGATGCTATAAATCTTGGATTCAGCCTTCTAAAATATCTGACCACTTCCCGGTTTGCCTTGAATGGAATCTCAGCTTGCATTGTCATCTTTATCCCTTTAAATTCAACCGAGCGTGGCTCCTTGAGGATGAATTTGATGCTCTCGTTACATCTTCTTGGAAGGAACCTTCTCCTTCTACTGGACCCATGTTTAACTTCAACTATAAATTGCAAAGGCTGAAAAATGAGGTAGAGACTTGGGAAAAAAAGAAAAACAGGCTGAGGACCAAGGAGCTTGCTGAGATCGATATAGCCATTGTTGCTCTCCTCTCTTCACACCCTTGTGGTATTCTCTCTGATGTTGATACTCAGTCCCTTGTCGTATTGAAAAGCAGGAAGGACTCCCTACTTGCCCATTAGATTCTTACTTGGAAACTTAAGAGTAGGGTGGACTGGATTCAGGAAGGTGATGCCAACACTAAGTTTTTTCACTCCTATGCCTCTGACAGGAGGAACTCGAAATCCATTTGGGCACTCAACAATCAGTTTGGGGAAACCATTGAAGATGACTCCAAGTTACACACTTTAGGGGCACAACACTTTGCTGAGTTGTTCTCTAATGATGGCAAGACAAAAATTGAGGCTCAACTTAATGTCATCAGATTCTTCCCCACCTTTGTACATGAAGAGGATAGGGAACTCTTTGTGACATCTTTCACTCTCCAGGAAGTTGAGGATGTGCTTAAAGGGTTCAAAAAAGATAAGAGCCCCGGACCTGATGGCTGGCCGGTGGAATTCTATCCTCATTTTTTTGATCTTGTTGGGCTGGAAATATTAAATGTCATTGAACATTCCATATTATAAGGTGGATTCATTGGGGCCCTCAATGCCACCTTTATTACACTTATTCCCAAGTGTGATAAACCCTCCTTCATGGGGGACTTCAGGCCCATTTCCCTTTGTAATCTGATTTACAAGACCATTTCCAAGCTTGCTGCAATTAGACTCAAGGTTGTTCTTGATAAGACCATTTCCAGGTATCAGTTTGGCTTCCTTCATGATAGACAGATCATTGAACCTGTTGGTATTGTCCAAGAAGCCCTTCATTCAATCAAGACTGAAAACCAACAAGTTCTAGTTCTAAAACTGGACTTGGTTAAGGCCTTTGATAGAGTTAACTAGTCTTTCTTGAGATTAGTCCTTCTTCAGATTGGCATTCCTGGCAACTTTGTAAGCTGGACCATGGGTTGTGTGGAATCAACAACTTTGTTGTTTTGATTAATGGTACTCCCTCAGTTTTTTTTCCTGTGTCTAGGGGCATCAGGAAAGGATGCCCCCTATCTCCACTTATTTTTATATTGGTCATCGAAGGATTAAGTCTCTTGATCTCTCAGGCTCAAAGGGCAGGGGATATATCTGGCATCAAACTTGGCCCGAGCCTCTACCTTACACATTTACTTTTTGTAGATGATGTTGTACTTTTTGGTGCTGGTACCCTATCAGAGTGGCAGCATTATAAGATCATTCTTGACACTTTCTGTAGTGCCACTGGCATGGAGATCAATATCGATAAGTCCTCCTTTCTCTACAATAACATTGATGAGGCCATCAGGCAACAAATCTCCAACATTATGACCTATAAGATGGAGCCCATATCAGTTGGTTTTAAATATCTGGGATATCACCTCAAGCCCCTGGGGTATGGTATCAAGGACTAGAAATGGTTTTCATTGAAGTTTGAAAAAAGATTGAACAACTGGACATATAAGCTGCTATCTCTGGGGGGCAGATTGGTACTGGTCAAGTATGTCTTGACTAGTCTCGTTGTTTACTGGCTCACTCTTACTCGTATGCCCAGTTCTATACTGAATCATATCAAGAGATATATCTTTAACTTTTTATGGGGCTGCTCACAAGGAAAACAGAGATATCATCTTGCTGATTGGTCTACTATTTCCAGACCCTACGCTCTCGGGGGTTGGAACATCAAAACTCTTGAGTGGTTCAGCTTGGCATTAAGAACCAAAAGTCTCTGGATTGTTCTTAATGGTACTGGGTTATGGTCACATACTATTAAAAGTAAATATCTCAAGAATCTGCCTGTGGATGTGTGGCTCAGACAACAATCATTCAAAGTGCAGGGTACCTCCCATATGTGGAATGGGTTCGTCCGGGCATTGTCCTGGATTACTAGGTGCCTTGGTTGGAAAATAGGCAATGGAAAGCATATAAAAATTGGTCTCGACCCCATAGCAGGTGTATCATCTGATTATACTCTTCCTGAAGGTCTTCGTTTATATTTGGAGGATTATGGCATTGTTTCACTTTCTGATGCTCTCAATAGAGGAGTGGCCTGTACCTCTTCAGATTACTGGATCTCCACAGATGATCTTGAACTTGCTGGACATTGGAAGGAAGCCTAGTCTAATTATATTAAAGGACTGATGCACGGTGGAATTCGCATCAGCAACAATCATGATACCTTGGTATGGTTGTATAACAAGTCTTCGGGTTCGGTCAAAGCCAACCAGATGTATGATTTCATTGCAAATACCAATGTCTCTGATAGATCGGATGGTTATTTGAGCATGCTCTGGGAACTCCATATTCCACTCAAGATCATATGCTTCAGCTGGCTTAGTCTTCATAATAAAATCAATACTTATGATAATCTGATCATAAAAGGATGGACGGGTCCTTATTGGTGTTGTCTTTGTAGATCTGCCTCGGAATCGGTGCAGCATCTTTTCCAGTATTGCAGTTTCACGAAGAAGATCATTGGCTTCATCAGAGTTAAGCTTAACATTCCTCATTTCTGGAAGGATTCTTCCTTTACTCTCAATGTATCAAACTGGATCAGCAGAAGGAAAACTTTGATGTATCTTCCATTTTTTCTTATTTGGCACAACTAGCTAGCTAGGAACCATTGCATTTTTTAAGATAAGAAGCCTGATGTTACTGCAACTGCACTATCCATCTTGAACCATCTCCTCCTCTATCCTGTCAGTACTCAGCATAAACTGTCCAGGAGGGATATTGGTCTTGCACCTTCACTGACCTTCCCTGCTGGCTTTTTTTACAGTGCCTCTGCAAAGTACAAGGGTGGTGTTGATGTCCAGCTACTGCTCAGTAATGATCACCATTTTAGCTTCAAACTGGGAGCTGGCCATAGCACAAACACCAAATCTGAATTGTTGGTCTTATGGACACTTTTATTTTGTGCTAAAAGTATGGGTCTCCCACATCTAAATATACATGGTGATTCAGCTGTCATAATCAATTGGTTCAATCATCAAGCAGCACTTTCATTACTCAATCATGACGGATGGTGTCAACACATTAGAGAGCTAGAGACCCACTTCATCCACCTCTCGGCAATTCATATATATAGAGAGCACAATACATCTGCTGACAGCTTATCCAAAGAAGCTTTAACATTGGATTCTGGCTAGCTTCTTTTCTTGGAATTCACCAACGGTGAATGTATACATCAAGGCTCTTTTTATCTATTTTAGCCCTCAGCATTGCCCATACGTGCTTAAGATATTTCTGACATCCTTTGGATGTGCTATGGATGAGCAATTCTTTATTTTCAGTCATGCTGGGCCTATAGCTTATTTGGTGCAGCTATCATAGCACTTGTATGTACTCTCTATACTTATGAAGAGCAGTGATTGGATGGTGTCTCCCAGCCTACACCCATCTAGAACTTTATGGATTACTGATTGATTTTGTATCTGAGGATCATGTATTGATGCCCTCCTTCTGAACTTAGTTGGCACCTCTACTGTCGATATATTTGACTCTGACATACTAGACTCTGAGCTTAGCACTAGTTGAAGATGTACTTATTGTTTCCTTTGATTTCAATGAAATAGCAAGGAACAAATTTTTTCCCCCGGAAAACATCTTACTTTTTATGTGAGAATGAATCTACAACATGTATATGAAAAAAGATTTTAAGGTAAATTCTATTTTATTTTTTCATATTAATGAGTAGAATTTATATTAAAACTATTGGATAAAATTTATATTAAAACTAATTCGATTTCAACGGAGAAAAAAAGTTTTAAAAATAGTTTTGTGTAGCTATAAGTTGAAACTCGTTCTCAAGAATAAACCATCAAAAAAGACTATAAAGGCTTATCCAATTTCGTTTACCAAGAAATTTTGTGAGTATATTGTTTAATATATTGACATAATAATAAAATTAGGACTTGATAAAAACATATTAAGAGAATAAAATATATATAAATTTGATGCTCAATTCAAGCTTCTCCTTATGGGCGTATTTAAGGTATTGAATTTGACTTTGAAATATAAATTAATGATCATTTTTAAAACACTAATGAATTTAAAAATTTATATATTAAAATAAAAATGTTTATATTATTATTAATTATTTTAATCGTATTAATCTGATAATCTGATAGAGTATTTCACAAATTGATTTTGTCTTATATGTTTGTTTCTTTTCCAAATTATGAAATTATATATTAAAAACATAAAATAAAAAATACCATTATTTCTTTATCAATTTCAACGGAATTTAATTTTTATTTTTATAAAGAAAAAAAGTGATTCGATAAGGAAAATTCATATCACATGGTTTATCATGATCTATTCTTAAATGTTGTTTTGAATTAAACAAAACAAAAAAAATAATAATAAATTAATTAAAACCATTAAAAATTTTGAAATTTTTGTTTTTCCATCCATACGACTAATTAAAAAAACTAAAAAAATAATAGCGATTTGACTAAACACTCATATAAATATTTATAATAAATATTAGAACTATTAGACTATTCCCATCTTACTTTTGATGTGGCAATAAATCTACAACTTGTATATAGAAAGTGAGATACAAGGTAAATTCAATTTGTTTTTTCACATCAACAAATAGAATTTATATTAAAAATGTCGAAGTTCCATGTGTTATACCTATCCAATTTCATCTGATGATGAAATTTGCAAGAATATTGTTTAACATGGTGACATAATAAAAAATGCATATTGTTTAACATGGTGACATAATAAAAATATACTTGACAAAACATAATAGGTTAACAAAATTATTGTTTAGCATAGTGACATAATAAAAAAATGCATATTGTTTGACATGGTGACATAATAAAAATATACTTGACAAAACATAATTGTCAACATAATAGGTTAACAAATAAATAAATAAAAGTAAGTTATTGCCTATTTCAAGCTTGGACTTAGAGGGTCACATTTAGTATTGAATTTGAAATTTAAGTATAGGTTATTAATGTATTTAAAAAAATATTATTTTGAATTTGATAATTTAATAAAATGATTTATATTATTGTTTTTATAAAGTTAGCAATATTATATTATTTAAAAAAATTAACATAGTTGTACATACAAGATTTAGACCACTATTTTAGCTAAAAGAAGCTAACATGGTTGATAATGATAAGCAAAAATTACAAAGTGCATGTCGCATCCCACTAAACAGTGTTATAGTTTATCGCAATAGAAAAACATAAAACCTTCTGGACTACAATTGTGAGACCATTGCAAAGTGAAACAAAACAAAAAAGACTATAGAGCTAAACGAAAACCAACAGACATACTTAAGATTGGCTCCCGCTCTATTCATTGGCAATTGGAGAATCCACATTTTGAGCCAACTGTAAAGGGATAGCTTCATTTTACAGAACTGCATCCTATATGGTTAGCGTGCCCATTCGCCTAAGAAGTTATAGGCATGCGATGATGAAGACCAGTGAAACAATTTGGCGATCCATTCGTTCTACTTTGAAAGCTAAATTCATAGTGTCTCAATGAGAATCAAATACCACATTAACCAAAGGTGCATACAATTTCCCTTTAGGAGAGGAGCCACCGTAGTCCCATGAGGGAGGCTGATGTTGTTGAGATTTGGGAAGGGGAGCTTCAGTACCAACCATGTTGCTTGCATTCATTCCCTCCATTTGTTTCTCGCTCACATCTATTCAAGGCGACATCGGGTCTTCCCCCAAAACCCAAAGAGTTTCCATTCTAATCAAACCACTCAATCTTGCACCCTCAACTAATTTGTTCTTCTTGTAATTCATGAGAAATAGGTTGCTCAACTTAACCACCCATCATGGTTCCTATTGTTCGATTGAATGACCAAATTTCCCCTAAAGAGCTGACTGAAAGATGGATGGAGCGGTGTTAGAATTTTAATGGTTATACAAGATCTTAAAACATTTAGCATCATTTCATTATAACCATAACATTAAGATCACTGAAAGAAATGCATGCAAAGCAACGACAACAAAAAAAAGAACACATAGATTTATCCTGGGAAACCACTAGGGAGAAAACCCAACAACGTCTTTAGCATAGATTCCGTCATTAAGTGCAGTGCCAACCAATATAAGATAAACCCCAAATATAACAACAACTTCTCCTCTTCTCCAACAACTCTGTTTTTCTCTCTCATGTGAGCTTGCTTGAGTGTGAGGTGTGTCCAAATGAGATGAGTGCCCTCTCTATTTATAATCATCAAGTGACATTTTTCGTTAACTAGATCGGTTTGTTGCCCTAAACATGGGACGACTTGCCTAGAGAGACACAAAATAACATTTATATAATATTCTTGTGGGTACTATTGACCCAACCTACAACGGAAGTGTTATATTAATTCGTTCAAGTACATTTACATAACCAAGTACATCAATAACATCTCTCGAAGGAGGTACAACAATAATACAATAAAAGTACAATAAGAATATCTTTCGAAGTTATGTTCTTCAACACTCCCTCGTAACAAGGAAGGTATTCGTCAGTCACGGTCGTCATCACCAATTCTCATCACTCAACACTAGACATCATCGTTGGACATCAACTTTGAATATCATCACTAGATCTTGTCACTAGACATCCTCACTAGATATTAACTCTGGACATCATCATTGGATCTCATCACTATTGTTGCAACTTGGTTCTTGGGCCATTGACTTATGGCATCTCTCAAATCTATACATCATCGGAAATTCTACAAATCCAACCCTTTTTCATGTTGGATGTAGGCATGGATCCACTCTAGTACTTCAACTTCCTAATAACTTACCAAGTGCCTCAATTCTCAAAGAATGGCTCTTAGCCCTAGGATGAGATTCAGTCCTAGACTGAATCTACTTCCTGGTAATTGACCAGGTGCCTCTTGGTAACGAACCAAGCGCCTCTATTCTCCTAGAGAATGGCCATCAGCCCTAGGCTGACTTCATTGGGATCTTCCCTTGGTGATATGAGCATTCATACTAGGATTAACCCTTGGAGATACAACCAACCACATTGGGATCTACCCTTAGTGATGCCACCAACCATGTTGGGATCTCCCCTTGCTGATAGGACCAGTCATACTACAATCCCCCCTTGGTGATGCCACCAACCATGTTGGGATCTACCCTTGGATATACAACCAAACTCTATACACAGTGGACCATTCCTTTTTCATACTATGTGTACTCGTGCAGTGACCAGTCCTTTTTCATATTAGGCACATACTCAAGTAGTGAACAACCCTTTTTCATGTTGGGTGCACCTTTGTGGTGACCCGTCCCTTTTCATACTGGGCGTATACTCATGAAGTGACCATCCCGTTTTCATGCTAGGTACACCTTTGTACATCTTCCACATATCCAAACTTTTGTCATTTGGATGTGAAGACCAATCGTGATCCGGATTTATGCAGGAATGCAACAGAATACACAAATAACCATAGAAACAAATATGCAGTGGAAATAACACTTCATTTCATTAATGAAAGAACTGAAACTTGTTTACATACATAATGGAAATACACTAGCTAGAGTGTTGGTAGCTTATCTCTGAGAAGAGATGTGGTGGCTACATGCCTCTGAACTCTATGTTACAATGAGGCTCGAAGACCTATATATTATTGAGAAACAATGGAAAACCTACACATCCAAAAGCCTAACACTAGGAGGTGAAACGCTAGAATGTGGGCCCCATTGGGTAACTTGGTACATCAATTTCTCGGGGTCGTAACTTTGGCATACTACCTCTGTTTGACGCACATGATGCATTATTAGAAAGATCTCTTCAAGGACTACATCCATAAGCAACAAATATCTTGTCCAAAACAGACTCATATATTCTCAACCATTCAATGCCGAAAAAACGTCGTTTAGGGCCTCAAAACGACTCCGGAAGTTTAGGACCCGAAAATTGCCAAAAATAATAAATTGTGCTACAATTAAGGAAACTAGAAAAATGAAAGAAACAATGGTGGGGGTCCAAGTGGAATAGGTGGGTGGCCACCAATATACTCCTGGATCATTCCTCCCCCGTTAGGAAGCAATGGTACCCATTGCATTGAGTTCCTCCATGAGATGAGGAAACTTCTACTTAACTTGGTCTCTGGTGAGCCACTTTCCCTGGTGAAGGAGTTGGCCTGCTTTGACAACTCGATATAGCTGGATCTTCTGCTGGCGGGTGTTCTTGATCTGTGTGTCCATAATCCGATAAGTTGTGGCTTGTTCCATGTAGTTGGGGTTTAACTCTGTTGGTGTAAGGTGTTCTGCCACGTCTGATGTGTCCAGTAGAGGTGGAAAGTAGGGCCGAAGGCGGTCCACATTGAACACTGGGTGCAGACCAAGGAATGGTGGAATACTAAGCTCGAATACATTGTCCTCGACATCCTTGGTGATGGTGTATGGCCCATATTGGAGCGGGAAAAGCTTGCGGTGAGATCCAGCGAGGCGCTCCTTCTGCAAATGTAGCCACACTTTGTCGCCCACCTGGAAGTTGTGTTGCACCTGATGCTGATCATGCTGCTGCTTGTACTTGGCATTCGATCTGTCCAATATGTCATGAACCTACTAACGAATGTGCTGAATGTGCTCAATGAAGTTGTTCGCCTTAGAAACTTCAGACTGGACATGAGCTGAATCAGCCTGAGTAGCTGCAAATGGCATGGCTACGTCAATGGGACATAGTGGCTGGAATCTCAAGCCCACCTGAAAGGGGCTGTGGTCAGTTGAGCTGTGGAGGGCCAAGTTACAGCTATGTTGTACATAGGGGAGGCTCTCATCCCATGTGCGTGGATCCTTTGAGTTGTACATGCACAAAATGTGTACGATCATCTGGTTCACGACCTCTATATGGCCATTAGTCTAGGGATGGAAAGCTGTGGACTTTGTGAGCTTGGTGTCTAGCATTGACCATAGGCTAGAATAGAATGTACTAGGGAACCTGATGTCCCAATCTGAGATTATAGACTGTGGGATCCCAAAGTGTACCCACACTCGTTCAAAAAAGAGTTTAGCAGAGGATTATGCTGTGATATTCTTCTTGCAGGCCGCCATTATGGCACTCTTTGAGAATTTGTCGACGGCCACGAACACACAGTCATTGTTGTGCTTAGTAGAAGGAAGGCCCGACATGTAATCCATGGAGATGGATTCCCAAGGTCGACTAGGGGTAGGAAACAGAGTATAGAGGCCTTGATTCTTGATGGACGGTTTGGCAATGGCTCAGGCAGTGCAGGATCAGATGTACTTCCCAACGTCTTATCGAAGGTTCGACCAATAGAAATACTTCTGCAGTACTGCCACTATTTTCTCAACCCCGAAATGCCCAGTGAATCGACTGTAGTGCACTTCCCAAATCATCTTGGCACGCTTGCTTGAAGGAACACAAAGGTGCCCCATGTGACATAGTAGTGCATCCTGGAGGTGAAAAATTGGAACTTGGTTTCCCTCCAAGAGCGTCATGTACGTGTGGCTGAATCATGGATCGCTCTTGTACAGAAGCGGCCAATCAGAGGTCTCGTTCCCACAAGAGTTGAGCATGGTGGTTATCGCCATGATTAGTGGTCGGCTGAGGCAATCTACAACATTATTGGTGCTTCCTTTCTTGTACTTGATATTCAAATGAAACTGTTGTAGATATGTGGACCACTTCTTATGGCGATCGTTCTGTAACTTACCTTGTGTCTGTATGATCTGTATGGGTCGACGGTCTGTGTGGACGATCGTTTCCTTCCCCAAAATGTAATGCTTCCATTGTCAGCAAGCCTAGACAATGTAATCATATCTCTTTTTCATAAGTGGGATATTTGTGGACTGTATCGGATAGTGTCTCACTATGATATGCCACTGGATGCCCTTGTTGAGTAAGGACTACCCCAATAGCATAGTCAGAGGCATCTGTCTCGATCTCAAATGGTTGTTGCAAGTCTGGTAATGTGAGCACTGGGGCACAACAGAGGCGATGTTTCAATTCTACAAACGCATTCTGTTGAGTTTCTGACCAGAATAATTTTGATTTTTCTCCTCCCTTGGTGACTTGACTCAAGGGCCAAATGATATGAGAGAATCCCAACACGAACCTGCGATAGAAATTAGCAAGACCCAGAAAGTTGCGAAGCTCTGTTAGAGTAGTTGGGGCTGGCCAATCCTGAATGACTTGGATCTTGGTTGGATCCACATGTACCCCATACTCATCAATAATGTATCCCGGATACTAAACCTGGGTCGTGCCAAAAGTGCACTTGTCCAAATTGGCACACAACTTGTGTTGCCGCAGCATTTGGAGGACCTGTCGGATGTGGTGGAGGTGCTCTTCCCAAGTCTGGCTAAATATCAGGATGTAATCCAAGTACACTACTACAAATGAGTTGGTGAATGGCCACAAGATGTCATCCATCGGTCTCATGAAGGTTGCAGGAGCATTCGTCAACCCGAAAGGCATGACCAACCATTCGAAAAGGCCCTCCTTAGCTTTGAAGGCAGTCTTCCACACATCGGTCGGTTCGATTGGTACTTGGTGATACCTGGACTTTAAGTCAATCTTGCTAAAATATTTTGCCCCTTTAAGCTGGTCCAGGAGGTCATCAATCTGTGGGATCGGGGACCTGTTTCGGACAGTGATCTTGTTCAGCACCTGATAGTCAAAAAAGAGTCTCTAAGTCCCATCCTTCTTCTGTACCAACACGATCGAGCTCCCATGGGGCAATGAACTTGGCTGGATGTGACCCTTCTGTAGTAGCTCCTGAATTTGCCTCTTGATTTCATCATTCTCTAGAACAGAGCGTCGATAGATCGGTCCATTAGGCAGTGACGCACATGGGGTCATATCGATGGGGTGCTTGACCTGACAGTGCAGAGGAACCCCAGTGGGTGAGGTGAATATGTCCCGGTACTCCTCCACGACCTTGTCCATTTGTTTTTGTCGGGTGTATGGGCCCTGTCTAGAGGTCGTGGCCACGATCTTCTTCTTTCCCTAAGGGCGGATCATCAAGAAACAAATTTCCCGGTTTTGGAAATGAGCTTACCGCATTGTTTCGCAGTAACCAAAGAGATAGCGGCAGGAGGTGGTACCTCTGGTATCCTGTACAACTTATTTCCCAACGTAATAATAACAGCGCAAGGCCAAGACTCATACATAGCATGTCGCTTCTATAAGTATGGTTGACCCAATAATACATCACAAACATCAAGAGGAGCAATATCACATAATACCTCATTGGTTGAAGGCTTGATGTTGTAGGGAAGGCAGCACCGCTGGCTGACGCAGAGATCCCGTCCTCGATGAATCCACCCGATGGTGTACAACTGTGAGTGTGTTTTAGTCGGCAAGCCCAACCACTTCACAACCTCTACTGAAATGAGGTTCTTTTGGCTCCCACTGTCGATAATGAACTGTAACGGGGAACCCTTTACCCACATCTGGGAGTGGAGAAAATGCTCCTCCTCCTCTGAATATTTTGGTTCTTCCTTTTGGATCTTCGTGGTGACAACGATGGCATTGGGCTCTGCATCAATAATCTTCTTCCCTCTATCATTCCCCTTCTCAGATTCTGATTCAATGTCAGAGTATGAATCTAATTTGGAAGCCTTTATCTCGACCACTAGTGACTGCTTCACCCGACACTCACTGGTGTTGTGAGTGGGGCTCTTATGAAACTTGCACCACTTTTTCGCTTCCTTCTTCGACTTCGCAGTGTTGTTCTTTGCTTGTGGCTTTGGCAAGTTTTCTTGAGTCGCCATGCCTTGGCTGTGTCCTTGGTTTTGTGGTTTGGGGGCACCTTTTGCTTGCTTCTGATTTGCAGATCCAAAGTCTCGCTTTTTCTATTTGAATTTTTGCTCAATTTTAGCAGCATACCAGTATGCCATACCAAGCGAGGAGATGTCGAGGAACTCCATTTCCTCCTGAATGTATCTATGCAGACAAATGCGGTACTTCAGCACCAAATGTTTCTCTGAATCTTTGATACCCAACTTGGTGCGCAGGGTATGGAATGGATTTGTCATCTCATGCACATTTTGATCTCTTTGTTGCCTATGTACTTGTCCTCATAGCTCCCCACGGGATAATATTGTCCCTTTATGGAATCTCGGAATGAATTCCAAGTGGGAATGGTTGAGAATAGAGAGGGTTCCTCCTCATCCTTTCTCTCATAGTAGGTTTCCCACCAGTCCTTGACATGGGGGGCGGCTTTGAGTAGTAAAAAAGTAATATTTTCTCGGTCGAAAAAGTCCTGAACCAAGAAAAATCCTTCTAATAGATTCAACCATCTATCTACAGTGCCTGCATCTATTCGACCATCAAATATGGGAATGTCGAACTTTACTTGTACCTTAAAAGGGGTTGCGCCTCCAGAGTGGCTGCTAGATGCAGATGCGCCGCTAGTGGGAAGTCGTTGAAGGATCTAGGTGAAGTTATCCATCATCGTGTTCCTTTGTTTTTCAAGGGCCTCCTCGAGCAACATTTTGATAGGATCTTCTACGCCTTCATCTTTCTTTTCGTCCCCCATGGGAGGCCATCGGGATTTGCGAGGCTGATCTTGCAAAGGTTCAACCAAATCGAGCATTAACTCTTTATACCCCGCCCTCGTTGGGGACATGCAAAGAAGGATCGAGAAAGAGCAGATTGCTCTAATACCACTGATCCAGATTTATGCGGGAACGCAATAGAATACACAAATAACCATAGAAACAAATATGTAGCAGAAATAACACTCATTTAATTGATTAAAGAACTGAAACTTGTTTACATACAAAATGGAAATAAACTAGCTAGAGTGTTGGTAGCTTATCTCTGAGAAGAGATGTGGCGGCTACATGCCTCTGAACTCTGTGTTACAATGAGGCTCGAAGTCCTATATATTATTGAGAAACAATGGAAAACCTACACATCCAAAAACCTAACCCTAGGAGGTGAAACACCAGAATGTGGGCCCCGTTGGGTAACTTGGTACATCAATTTCCCGTGGTCGTAACTTTGGCATACTACCTCCGTTTGACATGCATGATACATCGTTAGAAAGATCTCTTCAAGGACTACATCCATAAATAAGAAACATTGAGTTCAAAACGGACTCATATTTGCTAGACCATTCGATGCCGGAAAAACGTCATTTAGGGCCTCAAAACGGCTCCGAAAGTTTAGGACCCAAAAACTGCCAAAAATAGTAAATTGTGCTACAATTAAGGAAACTGGAAAACTGAAATAAGCAATGGTAGGGGTCCAAGTGGAATGGGTGGGTGGCCACCAATATCCTCCTACATCAAATCGCCCTCCATAGAGTGATCCCTTTTTCATGCCAGATGTGAGGACCACAGGAACTCATCACTCCCTCTTGCAATGGACACTGATCTACACAACTCCAAGCTTGTCCCTAAAGTACTTAAACTTCACTCTCGCTAAAGGATTGGTCAAGACATTGGTTATCTGCTCATCCATCACAATATGTCGAAGCTTCACTCCTCTTCTCTACACCATATCCCAGATATATTGATATTGGATCTCGATGTGCTTTGAATTGTCGTGGAATAATAGGTTCTCACACAACTTCACGCAACCCTGGTTGTCACAGTACACACAAGTTGTCTCTAACTCAACATAGAACAATCCTGCAAGTATCTTCCAAATCCACATTGCCTCACAACTTATTGACCAAGATGAAATATACTTTTCCTAGGTTGTACTCACACTCGTCTACTTCTTGCTAAACTAAGAAACATGCTAGACCCCAAGCTAAAGCAACATCCTGAAGTGCTTTTCCTACATGTAGCACTACCATCCAAATCGGAGTCAACATATCCCTATAGGAATATCCTCTGATCTATCGCATATATGAGGCCATACTCAATCGTACCCTTTAGGTACCTCAACATGTGCTTTGCCGCAACCACGTGAACACGTCTCGGCTCCACCATGTATTGGATCAAAGTATTCACCAGAAACCATATATTTGGCCTCATGTTCATTATGTACATTAACGAATCGATCATTTGCCTGTAGATTGTGGCATCAACTATCTTTGAAGTGGGATCACACATCAACTTCAAGTTCGATGCCATCGTTGTAGCTATAGGATTTTAATCCAACGTCTCGAACCTATTCAAGATCTCAACTGCATCTTTTCCTTGTATAAGGAAAATCTCCTTTGGATTTTGCCACACCTTTAACCCCAACAATCATGTTAAGATTCTCGAACTTTGAGATCCATTAATGCCATTCTCTCTGAAGAGGAGGACCATCCTCCCTCTACATCTTGTACTCTCTGCATCGAGACATTCTGCACTGGAGTGATAGGTAGCCTCCTTTGTTTTTGATCTTCTATGTATCCATCTATGTTATCTCTCAAGGTCACTGGATAACAAGATCCTCTATCTTGAACTTTGTTGCAAGAACCTATTGCACCGATTTATGAGCTTCTCATCTGCTGTAGGATTCCATATTCAAACTTGTAGCAAAGTTTGAGATCTCCATCACTCTAGGTGATCCTCAAACTCCTCATGTAACTGTATGTGTTGTCCCATGGGTGGTTTCTAAGCCTGTACAAATAATTCCACGCACATGTGGTTCTCTATAGAGAGTTCCAAGTCTTGGAGGTTGCTCAATATACACTTCTACTTCAATGAAGAAGTGTGTCTAATCAATGGAGCAAATGTCTCACCACAATTGATGCCCTCTTTCTTAGAGAAACAATGAACCTTGCATTGTATTTCTCAATGTTTGTCATCTATTACATGCTTGATCTTGTAGATCCACTTGGAAGACAATACAGACTTCCCTTCAGGTCTCAGAACCACATCCCATACATCATTCTTCACAACATCCTTCCACTATTTCTTCTCGACCGCTTCTTCATAGCTAGAAGTCTCTGCATCAATGATATCACACAACAGTGCCACATAACTAGAGGGTGTCCAAGGCCTCTTACTTTTTCTAGAAGTCTTATTTGGAGTACCATACTTCTCTACATTTTTTATGATCTCGCTTGCTCAAGCTTGTCTTCTCTTGTTGGTGTTCGCCTCTTGGGGTGGATCTACAGGTCTTTGTGGCTTGGTCATATCATGGTCATCATGTTGTGCCTCAGACTTCGGGAGCTTTAGGTTTTTCTTCATGTGCTTTATCTAAGTAAATTTGTTTTGAGTGTTATGGCTAAATCATCATCACTTGTTCTTCAAAAAAAGTCTCATAATTCTTCTATTGTAGGTGATTGCATACAATCTTTCCTTCAAGTAACATTGATTTGCATGATTTTAAACATTTCATAATTTCAAAAGCAGATTAATAATGACATATTCTTATGCATAAATACATATGTAACACAGTCATGTAACTATTTTAGCCAATGCTTCAACACAACATTCATTCATATCCCGTATAAATACGACATCTTTCTAGATTCCTTCCATCTCTACCAAAACATAATTAAGAGCATGCACTACTCCTAACATGCCAACAAAGAGGTTTCATTCCAAATAAGTAGCAATGGAATGTTATACAACACCATAGGACACTTAACCACTAAATACATTTCCTAAATCAACTAAACACAAATATGTGCACAATTGAACAATATCATTTAAGCAATTGGATATTCAGGAAATGATAATTCAAATACTTATCTTTGTTTGTTTGGTGGGATCCCTCTTCATCCTTGTCTCCTTGAAAGAATTACTGGAGTCTCTAACAGTGTTCTCTACTCCATTTGATTATGAGGACATGTTCCTTTCTTGCTTATGATCAACAATGTTGTTCAAGTATTGTACACCATAGATATGTGTGTCCCTTCTTTTTCATCACCAAACACAACTGCATCCCTTCTTCTCCAATGTTGAAATTGATGAGAGCATGATCTCTGTCTTGATGGGTTGAATCCTTCTAGATCAAAGTGCATATTCCTCATCACTTGAGGAATATTCCCTTGCTTGCTTCTCATCTAGTTCATCTTCTTTAGTGATGTGAGCATGGTGTCTCTTCTTCTTTCCTTTCTTTACAAGATTTGTTAGAGCTTGATTGTCATCATCTCCCAACTTGTATTCTCTTGCTACTAATCAGTCAGGTATTCTTACGTGCATTCCTCCCATGGTCTATTGAACTTCATGAGATTCCATCTTGCACAAATTCCTTAAATGATTGATTCCTGTGATCTTGGAAGACCATTCAAGGTGGTCATCACCACTTATGCTTCTTCGGCATTGTATCCAATAGCTTCTACGTGTTCCTTGATCTGGGAGACCCTTGCGAAGTAGGATTGAATGCTTTCTGACATATGCATATTCACACCCTTGAGTTGAGTCCATATTCTTCCCTTCATACAGGCTGGCCAAGGCATTGAACATCTCCTAGGGAGTCTTCAAAGATGATACATGTGGGATCAAATGGTCCTTGATAGAATCCTCTTGTATTGAATAATTTCTTCTTATCCTTGGCTTTGTCGTCATCTCCCTCGGTATCTACAACTTCTTCTTTGACATAGTTTTCCAATTCATGCTTTTCAAGTATGAGAAACACTATATACTTCCATGACCATAAGTTCTCCACTCCTTCAATATTGTACTCAACCTTGGTATTTTTTGTCATCTTGATAAAAGTGAGGACCTCAAATGGAAAATAAAGAGGATACAACTTACCAATTAAAGTGATTCAACAATGGATGCTTGCTCCAAAGCTTTTTTGGAAAACTGCTTATAGTGGACCTAGGGTTTGACAGAGAAATCCTAATTTTTCAACTTTGGTAACTTGCAGATATATTTTTTTTTAGGTTAGGGAAATCGGTAACTCGTCGGGATTACCTGGGCGAGGCCCAGGTTCAAAGCCGTCGGCTGCCACTATAAACCCCAGGTATATCCAACAACCCGCAAGCCAGATATACCAGAAACTTGTGACTCAACAAGGGCCGAGGCGTCCCGGACTCCAATCCCGTCTAGGGGCGGTAGTCTATCCAGGGGGCGTCTACCCTTCGAGCCTTATCACAGCGGGCCATGTCTCGGTGGGATTTGATCCCTGGTGAGCTGGGTGAAAACCACCTTCCCCCACCGTACGGGATCCCACGTCATTGACTGGTAACTTGCAGATATTACTGGATAGAAATATGCAGCTCCTCAAGGTGAGTTGAGCAACATACTCATTTTCCCAAATATGTAGACAAAACTATAAAATATTTGATGCCCTAGTTTCTCCAATTTCTTCTCCTGAATTTTTCAGTTTGAACTCTAATGTATCTCCAAAATTTATGCTCATCAAGGTCTAAAACTTCGTCTTGAGGGAGAAAAATCAACAACTTCCTTAGCATAGATTACGTCATCAAGTACAATGTAAACTAAGATCAGATGAATCCCAAAGGACACAACAACTTCTCCTCTTCTCTAGCAAGCATCTTCCTCCCTCTCATGCGCACTTGCTTGAGTGTAAGGTGTGTCCAAATGAGAGGAGAACCCTCTCTATTTATACTCATCAAGTGAGTAACCCTTTTACTTAACTAGGTTGACTTGTTTCTATAAACAGGGTTGACTTACCTAGGGAGACACAAAATAACATTTATATAGTATCCTTGTGGTTACTATTGACTCGACCTACAACGAAAGGGTTACATTGATTCTTTCAAGTACATTTACATGACCAAGACATCAATAACATCTCCCAATGGAGGTACAATAAAAGTACAACAAGAATATCTTCCAAAGTTACATTCTTCAACAAGCCGAAGTGAACTCCACTAAACCTATGAGAACGGACCCGAAGACGTAGTATGGGCATTAAGAGTTCCAAAACAATCGTTAACTTCCTACTATACGAAGAAGAGATGAAAAATTGGAATTACACCATCGAAATATAACTGCAAGCTTAAGACCTCCCACTATTAATGCATCTAAGACGATCAATCATTGCAGAAAGATATGTGATACCTCCATCAAGATAAAAAGTACCCTTTGCCATTAACGCCAACCGAGTGTTCCTATAAGCACTCACATCCTCAACGCGCGAGCGGTTGCATCCAAACTTCATATGTAAGAGGAAATAATAACTATGATGAAATTGTTGGCGCTAACAACAAATATACTCATGTTCCATAGATTGGTCTAGGACTCGGGCTTGTCCTTAACCACCTGAGTCGAGATCAACATCCAAAACATCATTTGTTAAGTGACACCCCATCCGAGATACTATTAACTATTTTAATTGTATTCTAGTATTTTACAAGTTGAATTCAAACTACATGGTTTCAAATTCTCAAATCAAATATTGAAAACCTAAAAAATGTTGCCTTCCTAACAACTTTAATTAACGTTGTAATATATTAAATTCTAATATCTTTTGCGATTTGGCCTATATACATCACATAAACTTATATTTATCCAATCAATTTAATTAACGTTGTAGAATTTATATATTAAATTGTATAATATCTTTTGTGATTTGGCGGCGAAGATACATTGCATAACGAAATATATATCCAATCAAAAAGTGGTTAAATTATGCTTTGAATTAAAATAATAATAATTTAAAAATATTTTAAATTTTGAAATTTTATTTTCATACATATAATTAATTTTAAAAGCTGAAACAATACTCATGATAGGTCAATACTAACAACTCATATTAATATGTAATATAAGATATGCGAAAATCGAGGAAATGAACACCTATGAAAATGAGTCTACAACTTGTACATGGGAAGTGAGATACAATGTAAATTTGATTTATATTTTTCATTTTAGGGTGGAATTTATATTAATAAGTGTTGTGTGCGTCATGTCCCTATTTTTTTTACCGATGAGAGGATGTGACTGTAATGCTAACATTCCAGGTAATTTAAGTCCCATAAACATAAGATATAAAATGCATTGAAAATGAAACATACATAGATGTATAATTCGTTTAAACATACAGCGAAAGCAAACGCAATCATCCAATACATTTCAACATGTTCATCATCTCATTTAAGCAATAAATGCAATTGCAAAGGCAGAATGGAAAAGAGATACTTATCTTTAACAGAACCTCGTCTCGCAACCAGCTACCTCGCTGCAACGTTCCACCCAACCATAGGCCAGTGTGCTCATCAACATCTCAACAACACTGCCACCCCCGAGCTGGGCATGATTCCACAAAGAGTAAGAGGAAACTAGCAGGCTCACACGTAGCCAAGGATACACAACTCAGCCAAGCCAACAAAGTTGGGTTGATCAGGCTATCAGGAGTTGGAAACGCTGGTTACTAAGCTAGTGGGCTCACTAAAGAGCTAGGCACACTTGCACCAGAGCTAGCCTAACTTCTAAGACATCCACACACACCCAACACAAGGAATCATCCCCTTCTCTGCTGCACAGTCCTTCAGGCCATGAGTTCCCTTCCAGTGCTATTCAGGGGGTGTAGAGAAGAAAGTCAGCCCTCTATCTCTGTCTGTGAGGCTCCTGCACACACTAAGTTTATCAAGCAGACTCAGACTCCATTCCCACTCCCAAATAGTCCAAAGACCAACAACAACAGAATACACAGCAATTCACAGCTCTAGAATTTAAAGGGAAACACACCACAGAGGCCAAATCAGGTATGGCAATTGGTTAAAACGGTTCAAACTGAGCAACTTGAATTCCAAAGTCATTTATGGGCCTAACGTGGCCAAAACGATTTCAACAACACCCAAAATTCGTGGCTCTGTTCTCCCACTCGTTGGGCAACACTAAACAATGAAATTCCCATCGTGGGCATGTGGAAACAACACCAAAGTGCCTAGCAGAGAACCCAGCCACTAGAATTTAACAAAAACACTTCACAGTCGTGATAAAAACACATGAAATTGCAAAAACGTGAACGGAAAATGCACCAACAGCTCCAAAAACGTGAGGAAAACCAACCCAATCCTTGGCATTACAAAAACAACCTCCCATCCATGGGAAAATGAAGCCAACAACAAAAAACGTGGAATGAAAACACACACAGGAAGTTCTGGATGCCTAAGAGAGCTCACGTGAAGGAAAACATGCCAACGTGAAAGCATGGTAGAATGGCCTACATTTTTGGGTTTTTTCTTGCCCAAGGAGTCAAAACACGTTTCCCAAAAACTGATGGCTTCTCCAATTCGAATTTGGGTTGTCATACCTTTCCCATCCCATGCAATAACCAACCCAACCAATTTCTCGTAGTAATAAATGATTGGGTGAATGAGACAAGAAAGGTAGTTGACAGTTTTTGATGGGTTCTTCCTCTGACATTTGGCTTTTCCCCATTGGCCCAAAGGTTTGTATACCCCCCCCCCCATCCTTAGGAAATCATACCCCTTCTCTTTATTGTTGCATCGACATAGCTAGTTGCGGGTATTTTTAATTAAAATGCATATTTACATGATGTCCAATTTATAATGTGCCTGGCTAGCACAAAATACCATCGGCATCAATTTTAATCGCCGAACATATAACGTTAAATCGATGGTGGGGATTTTGCCTAAAGCTCCACACCATGATTAATTACAATATATACATCATATACATTTAATGCAAATGGGGTCAAAACCGAGGTGTTACAGCGTGGCAGCGCAGTCTTTGTCCAGGTAGCTATAACTATTGTTACCGTTCTGTCTGTTAGTTATAGCTATTGTTACCGCTCTGTCTGTTAGTGTTTGTTCAAGGTTCTATTGCTACCCATGAGCATGTTTCTTTCCATGTGTTCTCATATGGAGACCTCTGTGTATTATCCCTATGCTCATATCCATGCTTAGTTGCTTGCAGCTCTGCCAACTTTGTCGTTAGGGTTTCAGGGTAGTCGTGATTCTTTTCTCCCTTCCCAACATTTGTCTGAATTCAAAACAATAACTCCAAAGTCTAATAACTCCAAACTTTAAAAAAACTTAGCATCAGAGTATCAAAAATATAAATGCAAATTAGCATCAGAGTATCAAAAATATAAATGCAAATTAGTATTTTTAAAAATATAATGTTTTTACAATTTCAAGAAATAAAAAACTAGTGTTTTAAGAATATAAAGTTGTTACAATTTCATAAAATAAAAATAAAAAAACAAGGAGAGCATTACTCTCGTCTTAGTGTGCTTGATTTGTTATAAAGATCTATTTTAATATTTAGTAATGTTGCCGACAGGAAAATGCCAAACTCAATCATAAGAAAATGCTTGGAATTTTATATTGATGTGCAATTTTATATTTAACAAAATACCATTTTGAATATGGTTATAATTCCGAACTTGCACAATACAAGGATTTGAACATGCATGGTGGCACAATACAAGAATTTGAATATGCATGGTGACCATGTGTTATATATTTTTGTAATCAGACCTCTCTTTATCAGTCATGGAGCACCTATTGTTGCTAGCATACGATGGCGGAAGTAAAAGCAGTGGAAGTTATGTAGTCCTCCATATCTAAAGTTATTACCTTCTCCCGCAGTTATTCACTGGAAAGCTTGTCATTCCATGTCTTTAATTCTTAGGTCATGGATGGATTCATATATTACATGAAAGATTTGCTACGAAGTTTGAAGAAGAAATTAGACATTTGTATAATATGCAGCATGCCGGAGATCAAGAAACGTGTATGAACTAACATTTGTACATGTAAGGAGTGTTAGATGGTATAGCCTTTTGAGGAAGTAGTTCATCTAGATTTCATGTGTTCCTCCATCGCACTTACCAATCTTCTGCACTTACCTGTCTTTGTCGGTCACGCATTCTTAGGTGAGATAGACTAAGAGAGTAACAAAGAATGGGTAAGAGAGTAGTAGAGAGTACCATAGAATGGGTGAACATTATGTGTGAAACTGTGTTTAGGAAAAAGTGTGGACAATGTATTAATTTATGTTTCGATTCTGCATTTTCACAGGTTTGAATTTGTAAATAATGGCTTGTACTATGTGTAATGTTTTATTTGTGCCATCATGCCATGGTTCAGTCTTTCTATCAACAGTTTCTAAAACAGTAGACTGGTTTTCCAGGGCCTTCTTTAGGACGATATTGTCATCTTCGACGAGGTTGTTTATTACTAGTATTGTAACGTAATAGGGATTCTAGGAGTCCCCATTCAACAGTCTGAGTTCTTTCTTCCACGCATTCTCGATGCCAAGAAGGTGGTTATAAAGAAAATGGTGAAAGACTCGTGGACATATTTCAAACAACTCTCATGGTTTCAAGACTTTCGGTTCAAGCCTGCCACACTATGTTTCCAAATTCTCTTGTTTCGTGGTTCTGTAATTGGATCCGTTACTAGCTTTGTTGCATAAAAAAATAAGTGGTGGCAGAATTCATACTTTCCTATTAAAGTTTGCCCTTGTTTGACTGCAGAAAGGAGGAAAGCTTCAATGCAAGGTACCATTATTATCATTTCTTTCTATGTCGCCCTTTGATTATTCATCAAATCCATGCTTGAGACGAAGAGGACCCATAGGTATGAAATAAATAGGACCTTGTTTCCCTTCGTTCGGTTCCTCTTCTAGCTCCAATTCCATATGTAGAGCTATAAGTCCCAAAAGCAAATGAAACAAAAATACAAGTCAACAAGAGTATGGCAGAGGATCCAAACCTACTTGCTTCAAGTGCTTCAATAGTTCAAGGTAAGCTGCACTTTCTACTTTCTCCATCTTTACAACAAATTGAATTCCTTAAATATGTCTTCTATATTGCAAAAAACAAAAAATAATAGTGATTTTAAACACTACTCAATGTCCTTGGAACCTATGCTCTTATGCCATTTCCATTCCAACTGGAAAACCCTGCCTCTATTTTTATTGTTGCTAGAGACAGGTTCCAGCCTATGAACACAGACCTTCATTGACATCCATGAGCAATCCAAGTGTTAAAGTGAAGCAGTTTAGTCACGGGGACTTCACTTAGTGAACCTCTCACATAGCACGTGCGATCGTGTAATATTAAAGAATACCCTTAATTTCGAGAGATATTGACTCAAACTCTTTTTTTGAAACCCCCTCCCAATACTTAAAACCTCCTCCCCACCCCTTTTTATATTTCAATCCTTATAAACCACCCTACCCACCCCCACCTTAAACCCCTCATCCCCCCAATACCTGCAATATATTGGTTCGATTTTTTATAATTTCAAAACCCACAATATGAACTAAGGTGATAGGATATTGGCCAACAAGTGAAGCCCCCTTGAGTTTAGTGCTTTGTGTCGATTCAGGCGTGGAATTTCATGCCAACAACATTTTCAAAACACCGCTTTTGGTTATTCGAAATAAGTAAAAGCATTGCAATCATTCCAATGCACTCTACATATGGCAGACATGCATCATATCTCAAGTCAATAAACAATGTAGCTCAATTACATCTGGCAAGAATATTCTATGTTGTATAATCATAAGACTATGTTTATGCAATATCAATTCTTGAGTATGCCCTTTTGGGTAAGGGACATGATATCTGCAAACGAAAAAAAAACACTTTGCGATCCATCTACCACCAAATTATAAACATTATAACTTACAAATTCTCTGAAATTATGCATAACTGGAATGCTTACCCTGTATGGCAACTCTTGGACGCTACTCCCTAGAATTCGAGACCAGAAAGGTCAATGTTGGTAGTAAGATTGCTTCAGAAGAATGGAATTCATTTTCCATTGTTGATATGTCATATCCTTAAGTAGTCATTCCATTCAATATTTGAATGGTTTTAGCCAGTAATATTAGAAGTTTCATTCCTATTAACAAGTCTGTGTTATCTTAATTTATTCTCTCACCATAAATAGAATTATTTATTTTGAATGGTTTTAGCCAACAATATTAGAAGAGTCGGACATCTACCACCAAATAACACATCTTTAATGGCATTCAACAATTGCGTCTGGCTTGTTATAAATACTTGCTTCAATTCAATTCTCCCTCATCTCTTAGTTTCATAAAAAAACTGTTGGTAGCGTTTTGTTTGTGTGCGAGAATGAAGATTGCAAGATTTGTGATAATGGTCGTTGTGGAACTAGCAATTGTGAGCTCTTGTGAATGTGAGGGCAACTTACAATAACTATAATCCCCGGAACATTGGTTGGGATTTGGGAAAGGCTTTTGCATACTGCGGCACCTGGGATGCCAGAAAATCACTGGAATGGAGGAAGAAATATGGGTGGACTACCTTTTGCAGCCCTGTAGGAGCCACTGGTCAGGCATCATGCGGAAAATGCTTGAAGGTAACGTAGAATTGCAAATGCTGGATACATATTTTCATGTTTGATAACAAATAGTATATAAATATCCATAGTATATAGAATTGTATCTTCACTTGGATGATTTTATGAAGATAATAACTGAAATGTCTGAACTATATTTAAGTACTATCACGACTATGAAAATGGAGAAGAACAATTGCTTACTTTTGATACCCGTTTGTACACGTTTCTAGATAATATTGACCGCACACTAGCCAAGGAAAAACTCCTTTAAAGTTATGAGGATTGAGGACTTCAGAAACAGGAGAAACAAGCTCGAAGACCGCAAAATAGCACAGGGAAAGCTACATCAAACTTATGAACAATTCAGAAGCACAGGAAGTTAGATGAAAAACTCCTGAAGAGAAGTCAAGAAGATTTGAAGAAGTACATAGAATTGGTGGTGAAGTAGAGGCGGTTGTTGGAGGTGGTGAAGTAGAAGTAGAGGCGGTGGTTGGTGGTGGTGAAGTAGACTCGGTAGTTCAGTCGTGGATGCTTCACAAAATTTGTGGTGCAATCCAATAAATGGCATCATTATCACAACAAATATTTCATATGTATCTAGAACCGACCTATGTTAAAAACTTTGGATATGTACTCCTCATCATACAGGATCCTGAGAATAAGACATTGAAGTTTTTGTCCAATAACCATTGAGATAAATTATGAAATAAACAAAATGAAAATAAGTTATTTTAGTTTTCCTATGTTCAACATTAGAGAATGCAAAAATTATGAAAGTCGAAAGTAAACTAATACCCAGTCAAAGCAAATTGATCACAATAGTACATGGCCTTCGTTAGGAACTAATAATGTTGTGGTTCCATTGTATAACAAAAGTTCAAAAAAAGTGTTGGGTAGTTATAACTCGAAGCTCATGTGTACGAATAAAACATACAAAAAAACACTATGAAAGCTTATCCAATTTCATCTATGAAGAACTTGTGAGTACATTGTTTAACATATTGACATAAGAAAAATAGTAGTGGGTTATCTATTAAGAATTTGTGAGTACGTTGTTTAAAATATTGACATGCAGTATTTAACAAAACCTATTAAGATACTTAAAAATAATATAAATTTAATGTTTATTTCAAACTTTAACTTATAGACCCACTTGTTGTGGGGAAAACTTTTTAATTACTAATGTTGGTCATCAACATACTAAGAATCTAGAAAATGATATTATGACTCTTTAAACGGGTAGATCAAACCCAAGAAGACATGTTTCACTACTCATAAAAGAATGCCGACAAGAAAATGAGAAAGAGGAAGAGATAAGTAGGAGGGAAGAACCTGTTTCTGAAGTTTGATCCTCGTTGCTCCTGCTCTTCAACTCCCACTAGCTCCCCAAGTACCCTCCTCACAAACCTTATGACTTTGATGGAAACCTCAATCAATACAAGAACATTTACACTTATACAATTAATATATAATAATGCTCTTGAGAACGAATAAATATATTCAATCAAATAACAAAGATTCATCACATTACACTTGTATGTGAGGGAGGGAAATACAACAAATTTCTATTGAATGCAACAAAGTAATACAATGAGTTACCTTAATGTTGTTTGACACCTTTCAAAGTCAGTGATTGGGTTCCTTTTCTCTTGAATCAACTATAATCTCGCTTCCAATACTCTGTGCATACAACAAAAGTCATATAAGGATGATGATTTCAATCACTTATGTAATGGTACTCAGGGATAGCGATCACTAAGGGAATGAGGGGATCGGTGGATTCAATATGGTGGCAAGATTCCTCTATAATAACAATGAGGTGGGTATGTTGTCTTGGTTGGTCCATCTAATCTCTTTTTATTGCAAGTTTGAGATAGTTGTGATGGTTACCAAATAGTTTAGGAAGTTTCAAACGAGACCTAACCACCCAAAAACTAGCAAAACTTCCCAAATTTCAAGATTTTGCACACTTTTAGTCATTTTCAAGGCCCATGCACCTTGCTCAAAGGGAAGGTGTGCGGAACGCTCCTTGCATGACGTAAAGAAGTGTGGGGGTCTCATTTATGCTCAAACTTCACTGTCTCTAAGGAAAAAAGAGTAGGATTCTTCTCAAGTGTACTCAAACCATCCAATAAGGTCAAATTAGGGGTTGTTCACATTTGAAGGTTTGTGTTTGTGAATGATCATGGAAGGCTTAGGTGTCATCTAGAGATGTTTTTGTCACAAAACAAGAAAGTGCCAATTTGTGCTATAACACCATCTTAGTTTCAAAGAATTCATTTTACATAATTGCATAACTAGTATCAATGCCATTAACCACATGAGGATCTTTAGCAAGGGCTTTTAGCAACTCTAAGATCTGAGCACTTTGGGTAACAACAAATTCCATAAAAGATTACTGACAATAGAGTCCATAAAGATGTCAATTGAGTTGAAAGGGGAAGAGAGCATAACCTCCAAAGATAGGTTGGAGTGATCCACTATTTACCCAGTGAAAGCACACAATAGTCAAGGCCATTTTTAATTATACCCCTTCTTAAAATGGATATAAAAACATGAAATTCATCCTGTTCCTTTAGACTAAGTATGTGGTGTCCTATTTCTAGCAGACATTAGTCCCTGACTTAATTGATCTCCAAAGTTTGTCCCTATAACTTATCGGACGTTCCATCTTGACATAATTGTAAACTTAAATAAAGTTAAATAAGTCACATTGCAGTTAGCTTTTACTACATCTTTTTCACATTGATGAAGTTCCTTTTACGAGCCTTTAAGATTATAAAAGAGACAATAGTTGTGTTTTTTTTTTTAACACCATGAGAACCTCTCCAAACTGCCCATTGAACATTGTCATCTGCGCCACCTGGATATCAAACTCATGGGCCGGGACCAACCTTAATGTTGGCCAGGACATAATCAACGAGAGTATGACCACCACCGCAGTCGTACAGGCTTTTTTTGGGGTGCAATATGCTTTCCTACACCTCCCCCGCAGGAATCGAAACCAGACTTCCGTTGGGGAAACCATCAGGCCTCACTGCTGGCTCTTGACCTAAAAAAAAATGTTTCAACAATAATAACAATCCATGATGCTTTTCCTATTTGTAAGTAGAAGACTGGTCCATGCGAAAAGCCCTCTAAAACTATAGAAAAATAGAGCAATTTAAAAAACAAAAGAAAAAAAATAACACATAAAATAGCCAAATGAACTTTTATCCTTATATCTGAGTCTGGCTTCAATGTTAAATATAATCACCATTCAACATTAATCTAATCTATCTAATCTAGGGTTAGACCAATTTATCTCACATGTAGAGGGCATTACCATTGAAGTGCAATTCTTCATATCATGATTTAGGTAAGCATTCTTAAATTTAAGGGGAAGACCATAGCATTTTTAAGTCCCATCTTGCATGTTCTCTTCATGATATGACAATTTTTGTCTTGATCCATTAACTCTTCACAAAAGGGGCATGTGGAGGTTCACTTTGACATTTAAACTTTTCTTACCCTAAATTTGATTTGATTTTCGAGAAGGAAAATAAAAATGATCAAAATTCATAAATATACACGGATCATCTTACCACGTGTTATGATAATGATATAAACCTTGATATAACGCTCCTCATGAGTCATTTTCAAATTAAATTGAGATATGAGACATTAGATTTGTCATAATTATATTACTTGTCATTTGAGACATTAGATTTGTCATAATTATTTTTCGGTTGCGTATGTAGGTTTATCTTTCACTAGCCATTCAAGAGTCTCTAGAGAACTTCGATTTGAAAAAGTTTAAGCAATTTTCAAACGTATGCATTGAGTGACGAAATGTGTATGGTTGTTAACATTGAGTGCGTTTGTATATTTTAAAATTTATGATATGATAATGATGTGTATAGTTTCATAGAATAAATAAAATCATATGATGTTAATAAAAAAATTGATAAATACGTTTATAGTATCATAAATAAAGGACAGTTATATATATAAAATTGTTGTTTTAATTTATAATACTTTTAAGAATAATTATAAAATTAAACAAAGTTATGTTATAATTACGGGATATGTGTATTAGAAAACAAATGTTGTTTATTCTAAATTATTTTTATTAATTTCAAAGGGCGCAGTATGTGCCATGATAACTTGGAAAAAGTGTGTGTCATGATGACTTGGTAGCACAAAAGAGAGAGTGAGCTTGGTTCCTTTGAGAGAGGAAGTTGCTAGTGTTATTCTTGGGTTTGTTCACTATACTTGGTTGAATTCTATATTAGGGAAGTTTTGTTGGGTTTTCTCCCCTAAGAGGGTTTCCCAGGATAAATCTTTGTGTTCTTTTGTCTTGTTGGCTTGTCTTTCTTTATGTGACCATAATGATATGGTTATGATGTTATGATGGTAAATGTTTCAAGATATTGTATAACCATTAAACTCTTAACAATTTGGTTTAGACTTTGGTTAAGATCATGACTTGAGATGCTGCTATTGAGGGTGCACTCTAGGATATTTGCAGGGTTGTGTCATACTCCACTTGTTGTAACCAAGTTTTGTTATAGGATTATTTTGGTGCACCCCATTGAGGTGGCACTACTATATACTTGTGTATTCTTTGTTGTTTCCATCTTGTTTACATACAAGTTCATGGGTTAACTCTGTTAAGGTTGAACTAAAGAAAAACATAAGTATAAGTTGGGAGGCATAGTTTTCTAGGTTCCATCCTAGGATGGTCTGACCACCAGTTGTGGTTCCTAGGTAGTGCCACATGGTAGGGAGAAGAGTGGGAACCACTAGTTTCCAAGTCAGACTCTCTTGGCACTTATGCTAAGCCTCGGTAAGAGATCACCTGATCCGATATTCGATAGGAAGTGCCTAGGATATTGTGAATAAGTGCATTCAGGGTTCGAGAGAAGAGTGCCCAAGAAGGGGTTACCCGACGTGTCGCGCCCCCACCCCTTTACTAGGGAGAGAACGCGACTATGCTGCTATCAATCTAGGAAAGCTAGGCCCCATGAATGTAATATAATATGCATTGAACTTAAAAACATACACAGATGTAGAAACATGCAATATACAGTGAAAGCAATTACCTTTCATTCAAGCATTCAACATGTTCATCATAATTCATTAAACAAAATACAGTTGCAGAGATTACACACAAGAAATACTTATCTTAAAAGAAGCTTGTCCCGCAACCAGCAACGTCGCTGCAAAGTTCCACCCAACCATAGGCCAGTGGGCTCATCAATCTCTCAGCGCCACTGCCACCCCCAAGCTAGGCATCATTCCCACAAGGAATAAGGGAACACTAGCAGGCTCACACATAGATAAAGATACAACAAAACTCAGCCAAGCCAACACAGTTGGGTTTATCAAGTTGCAAAGGAGTTGGAAAGGTTGACCGCTAAGCTAGTGAGCTCAACCATAGAGCTATGGACACCTACGCCAGATCTATCATGGCCTCTAAAATATCTACACACCCAACACAAGGAAGCATCTCCTTCTCTGTTACACATTCCCTCAGGCTATGCCTTCCCTTCCCGTGCTATTCAGGGTGTGCAAAGAAGAAAACCATCCCCCTAGATCTGTCCGCGAGGTTCCTTCTCACACTAGGTTTATCAATCTAGTTCATACCCCATTTCCACTCCCAAACCAGTTCAGACCAAAATAAAGGATGCGACCACCACACAATACAATTTATGGGTTTGAGGAAAAACAGTTTGGGCAACAAAACGAATTGTCAAGATGGGTAAAAACATCACAGAGGCCAAAATCGAAAATGGTAATTGAGTAAAACAGCCCAACCTATGCAATTTGTTTCCAAAAATGACCTATGGCTTCACGTGGGTCAAAATGACTCTCTCAGTCCTTGAAATCGTGGGTTTGTCCCCCCCATTGGTTGTGCAACACTGAAACACGAAAATCCCAAACGTGGGGATGTGAAAACGACCCAAAACGTGAAGGATAAAAAACCAGGAGGGTTCATCTACGCGAGAGCTCAATGTGGAGGAAGGATGGATGCTGAAAGACGTCCAACAGCTCTCCAAAAACATGAGGAAGATCAGCTGCGTGAGTGCATGAGGAAAAATATGTTGCCTGCGTGAATGTGGAAAGTGGTTTCCTGAGTGTGTGCGGCTCTCTCCTTCCACGTGAGGGTAATGGACGAATTCTTGTCCCCTTTGGGCAAGCATGTGGTCAAGGATGACAGCCCTACCAGAATTGACAGTTGCCCATACTCCCCAAGCCCTAAGGAAATAACTGCCCAACTAACTCCTTGGAGAATTAAGTGGTTGGTTGAATAAGACAAGAAATTAGTTGACAGATGATGGGTTCTCCTCTTGATACTTGGATTTTCCACAATGGCTCAAATTAAACATTCCCCCCCCCCATTATCCTTAGGAAATCATGCCCCATCTCTTTTAATGTTGCATTGACATAGTTGGTCATGGGTATTTAATTAAATTGAATATTTACATGATGTCCAAAATTATAATGTGCCGACTAGCACAAAATACCATCGGCGTCAATTTTAATCGTCGAAACATAAAACGCAAATCGATGGCGGGGATTTTGCCTTTAACTCCACACCACGATTAAATACAATATTTACATCATATACATTTTTAATGCAAATGGGGTCAAAACCGGGGTGTTACACGACGGTCGACACACTTTGGTGAAGTGTGTCTGGAACATATCAAGGCTACTTGAAGCAATATCAATAACATATTGGGAAATTCTTTGACACTAAGACAAGGTAGGAAGAAAATGTGGGCTGTGGGTAGGAAGACGTGTTTGATAGAGACTTGTTGGACGCACACTCGGACACAAATTGCTAAGGAAATTGGGCATAAGCAGATTCGATAAGGTAGTGGTGGAGTGCTCCTCATTAGGATACTTGGCATGGGTGGTGTTTGGGTAGGATTGTGAATGCTACAAGGTTTGGTTAAGACTTCAGTTAAGATTGTGACTTGATATGTTGTTGTTGAGGGTGCACTCTTGGATATTTGTTGGGTTGAGGCATCATCCACTTGTTGTAACCAAGTTTCGTAATATGATGATTTGGGTGCACCCCATTGAGGTGTCATTACTGTGTACTTGTGTCTTCTTTGTTGTTTCCATCTTATTTACATACAAGTTCATGGGTTAACTCAATTAAGGTTGAACTAAAGAAAAACATAAGTATAAGTTGGGAGGTGTAGTTTGCTAGGTTCCATCTCAAGATGGTTTGACCACCAGGAGTGGTTCCTAGGTAGAGCCACATGGTAGGGAGAAGAGTGGGAATTACTAGTTTTCGTGTCAAACTCTTTTGACACTCCTACTAAGTATTAGTAAGAGAGCAGTCGATCCGGTATTAGGTAGGAAGTTCCCAGGACATTGTGAATAGGTGTACCCAATATTTGAGAGAAGATTTCCCAAGAAGGGGTCACCCAACTCTCGACGCACTTGGGTGAAGTGTTCTTGGAACATAGCAAGGCTACTTGAAGTAGAAGCAATATCACACTAGGAAAGTCTTTAATACACTACTGGGACCAACATCAACAACACATTGAGTGGTGTGCCAGAAGAGGTTGTCTCAAGAAGGAGTGCAGCCATAACAAAGCATTGGGTGGGGTGCATCGACAGAAGTGAGTTTGACACACAACACACTTCAACATGAATAGAATGTGACACATGAGCACTTGGAAAAGGTGCGCCCGCGCAGAGCATAATCAAAATATATTTACGAGACATTGGAACAATGCTCAGGTTAAGCATGATTGGATGTACACCTTGCAATATTACAGACCACATACATGGTATTAAATAGACAAACTTGGGCACTTCTTGTCATAAACATGCAAAGTGGAATATTTTGTAATGGTTGGACATAAGAAGTGCTTAAGAGAGTCGGACAATGTTATGACTTGGCACGGAAGGATGCAGGGGTGATTTGCCTTACTTGGTGAAATCAAGATGTGAAGAATTTTCGAGAGGCTCACAAGTGCCTAATACATGGCACATGAAGTGTGCCCATAACTCATTGCGCTTGGGATGCAACAACAATGTGCTCGACACATTGCACGCTTTAATAGAAGTGTGCATAGGATATGGTATGCCCAAAATCTAGTGAAATAGACATAGAATATGCCAATATAGATGATTGTCTGGAGCTACTGAAAGGGTCACTTGGACAAAGCCAATGCCGCTGGGAGAGATACATTATTGTAGTCGAAATTGATTATGGATGGAAATAGGGTAGAGTTAGTGTAGTCCAAGATGAAGGTATTTATCATGGAACATGCAGAATAATATTTCCCACACCATGCAATGCAATCAGGGTAGGATGGTGTAAGGACTAGACCTTGGCATAAAGATGTGACCACCATACCAACTAAAACTTTGGGTGTTGCAGATGGATGCTCTTGAAAGAAAAGGGGCAAAATATTAACATGGACATATAAATTGTGTGATAGGTTCATGAAGGAATGAACACTTGGAATGATGAGTTTCATGATAGACCAAGGTGGAGACATCATGGTGTTTGATGTAGGTGGCCTTGGGAACCACTTTCCCTCCCCTTGCCATTGTTGATAGCTAATGTTAGCATGTTTCCTATAAGCAGGCAGTGGAACCTTGGGCTTTAGTTAAGTGCCTAGTAGATTGAAAGTCTTGAGTCGTACGTAGTGGCTTAGCATGCTTAAGGAAGAGGCGCAACCCTCTCCTTGGGAAAACATGCATACCGGAACTGAAGTGGAGAACACTTTCTTGGGTTAAGCAAGGTAGTTTGTTTCCTAGTGATGCAATGGACACAACAAAGATTTTCCCATGAACATGGTTCCATCACACCATGGAAGGTCATATTGGGAACAACCAATTGACTTTTAGAGTTCGTTAAAGGGTACCTTAGAGTGCGATAGAACATGTCAACTTGGGAGATGCTTGCCTACCTTTGGTACTTAGGTTGTGGCTGAGACTTTCAATAACATGTACTGATTGGTTGTGGATGTAGCTTAGTAGTTTTGTGGACATGTCTTGCAAAGGGCATGGCCTTTGTCTTGGTCATCTTGCTATGCAGACTTTGGACGAGCTATTGTGGGAGATAAGTCATGGGGACTAGACTGTCGCGTCTCCACGTTTAGGATCTTAGAGGTGACAGGTCACAATGGTGGTTTGATGGCTGAAGGAAGGAAAGCGATCCTTATCGTTGAGGATGGTAGGATTGTTGTGTTGGAGGAAGAGATTGCCGATACAGTGAAGTGAGACTACATACCAACGTGCAATCCACTTTGTAGATTAGTGTTGGGACCTAGGAGTGTAGTAGGCACTAAACCCAACATGACTCTCATGAGATGCATGGCAGTAGTGCAACGGAGGAGTAAGTCGTAGAACGTTGTACAAGTTGTGCACACTTCTACTTCATAGAGCTTGGGAATTTGAGTGTGACTTGTTTTCGACCTTGAGGACTTTGGAAGCAATTCAAGGCGCAACAATGGACGACGAAGGTGATGCCAGTCCTTTGTGATTGTTTGAGGTAAGAAATGCTATCTTTCCTTCTTGACCAACAAGAGTTGTGGGAGCATATTGAAAATGTGAAGGTAAGAGGATTGATTGCATGAAGGTAAGAAGATTGAGTACCAGAGTAGAAATGAGTCTGAGAGTCACAACACTTGGATGGATGAGCTTGGTGTTGACTATTGATATTTTAGACAATTTTGAGGCAAATGTGGTGACCTTCCCTTGGTTTGGCATAATTTCACAAGATGACCGAAGTGTGAAGGGAAGATGGCTATCTTACACATGAGAAGTTTGTTCTCGTGGATTTTAATGCAATGGTTGGACTAGCTACCCAAATAGTTCGACACATGAGGGTGCATGATATACAGAGGCGTAACAAGACAACATAGTACCGAGGCAATAGTAGATTAGATGGGTGTGATGGCTGGACGATTTTGGAGGCTTCTTAGGAAGACTCGGTTGCAGTAGTAGTTGGAAACGACGACAATGGCAGAGTGATTCAAGGACTATGGAGTGTTCATGGAGACATTGTTGAGGATGAAAACAACTTGGAGTGGGGGAGGATGTAATATCTCTGGGTTATAAGAATCTTGGGGTTCCTTCATGACCACTTAGGAAGCTTGTCGGTTGGTGGCGTGACCAGAGAGAGATGTGTGTGTTGGGCATATTACCCCATCGGTTGGACCCTTGTGTATATGGATATGGAATGAGTACGGTTGGGTGGGTACTTTGTGTGTGGTTGGCAAGGTGTGCACATGCCCATGAGCATACCCGACATGTTGGGCACATTGAGTAAGAATCCCATTGCATTGGATCAATTGGAGTTTCCATGCATTGGAGACATATGATGAGAGAATGCGACTTAGCATGAGGCAAGTTGGAGCTCGAGGTGAATTGGATGCGAACCCCACACTTGGGCGCACTTGTGGAAGATTGCTAGTCGACTCACCTTTGGGAGGAATTTTGATCGAAGGGAAACCCTTGGTTGCACCTCTTGGCATGACTTGGGAGCATATATATGAGATACACTCATTTGACAAAAGGATACATAATCAACACACTAGTTAATGATCGACACTCTAAATGGAGCACAATCCCTCTAGAAGGTGCCTAGGAAGGAGGGCGCACTTGTCTTGTCATAGGGAGGCATTGGTATTGGAAGTTCTAAAGGTGACACTTCATGGAGAAACCAGGAAAGACTTGGAAGGTCTTGGGTCTTGGAGGAGACACACTTCTTGAATTTGGGGAGGTGTTCTTGCCTTGATGAGATAAGCTTCCATGAGAGGTGTTGGACTTGGTGGAGGCACTTTGTTTGGAGCTTAAGTGTAGCAGGGCACACTAAGGAAAGGCATGCAGACTGTGTGGGATACAAAAAGGAAAATGTGTTGGACTTGGTGGAGGCACTCCGTTTGGAGCTTAAGTGTAGTAGGGCACACTAAGGCAAGGCATGCAGACTGTGTGGGATACAAAAAGGAAAATGTGTTCGACAGAGGCTTGTAATTGGGCGCAATTTGCTAAGAGTGTTGGGCGCAAGTAGATTTGGCAGGGTAGCAGTGGAGCACTCCTCATCTGGAGACTTGGCACAGGTGTTGCATTGAGGTAGGCTTGGGGATGCGATAGGGTTTAGTCCAGTGTTCAATTTAGATTGTGACATGAGTTGTTGTTGTTGAGGGTACACTCTCAAAGAGTTGTTGGGTTGTGGTATCCTCCACTTGTTGTAACCAAGTTTCGTTATATGATTATTTGGGTGCACCCCATCGAGGTGTCGCCACTGTATGACTTGTGTTCTCTTGGTTGTTGCCATCTTGTTTATGTGCAAGTTCACGAGTTAACTCATATCAGGTTGAATTAAAGAAAAACACAAGTATAAGTTGGTAGGCGTAATCTGCCAGGTTTTGTGCTAGGTTGGTCTCACCACAGGGAATGGTTCCTGGGCAGTGTCGTATGGTAGGGAGAAGAGCGAGAACCTTCGGTTTTCAGGTATTGTGATTCCCATCCTCATGTTGCCCTTATGATATGACACATGTTATCGAGAGGATCGTCTATCTTAATGCTTTAACACTTCATGGGAGGGGGCATGTGGAGCTAGTCTCTCTTATGACCTATCATTTACACATAAAACACCTTGTATTTGGATCCACAAATTGTCTTTATGGTTCACTTCGACATGTGTATTCATACGATTTAAAAAAAAAAAAAAAAGTTAATTTGATCAAAATTAAGTTTCAAATTGTAAGAGGTTTTCCGAGAATGGATAAAATAACCACCATTAGTATCTAATAAGTTTATTTAAGTTTTCAGATACCTTTTTCTCTATATGAGGAATCAAATAACCACTATTAGACTCTTATTAGCTTCAGCTTTCAAACACCTTTCGCTATATGAAGGATCAAATAACCACTATTCGTCTCTCATTAGTTTCAGCTTTCAAACACCTTTCTCTATATGTGAAGATACACGTGTCATCCTAACACGTGTAATCATAATAATTTAATATAACACGCTCATCACGAGTCATATTCAAATTAAAATGGCACCATGAGACATAATATTTGTCATAATTATATTACCATAAGTCAATTTTGTTTTTTTGAGTGTTTCAACATGTATACCCCATGACATCAAACTTAAGTTAGGTTGCATATTTATGTTTATCTTTCACTACCAATTGATGAGTATCTAGAGACATCTTATTTGAAAAAGTATAAGCAATTTTCAAACTTACGCATTGAATGGCGAAATGTGTATGGTTGTTAACATTGACTACGTGTATGCATTTATATATTTTATAATTTATTAGATGATAATGATGTTTATAGTTTCATTGAATAAATACAACTTATTTGGTAGAGAAAGAAAAGTAAATTAAAAACTAAAAAACACTGTTATTGAGTGGCGAAATGTGTATGGTTGTTAACATTGACTGTGTGTATGCATTTATATATTTTATAATTTATTAGATGATAATGATGGTTATAGTTTCATAGAATAAATACAATTTATTTGGTAGAGAAAGAAAAGTAAATTAAAAACTAAAAAATATTGTATAATGTGAAGAAATGTATCAAAATTATTATCATTTTTGTGATTTAAAATTTAAAAGTTTTAAAACAAAATATAGTTATGCTATTGTAAAAATAATGTATATTAAAAATAATGATGTTTATTTTTAATTTCTTTATATTATAAATTTATTAATTTGAAAGTGTTGTTGGGTTAGTTTAGTGTTTAGTTTCTAAGTAACAATTGTACATATGTGTATATATCTTAACCATTTTTCGATTTGAATTTGTGATTTCTTAAGAGGAAAACTTGTTCTTAACCATGAGGCCCACTCAAGTTGCATTAAGGCTGTATTTTTATAGTGTTTTTAACTTCCCTCTTATTAATGATATCATTGCCCTTTCACATTTTATCTTAAACTTTGTAAAGATGTAAGAATAATATTATCTATATTATTAATTTTTGTATCTTCTTCGATGTTCTAGTACTTGAGTTAAGCTTCAAAATTTTAACCCATTTTTTATAGCCTTTAGTGGTCAATGTTCATTGAGTATATAGGGTATTCCAATTAATTAAAACTAAGAAATCTCGGATATGTCCAAGTATGAAGTTCTAGTGATTTTCAACCATAGGTCAAACATTATATAATTTACTAATTAATGTCATTTTCAGTGAGTACAAGTTTCTTTATGTCCAAATAATTACTTGATATGGATATTAAGGAATTTGTCTATAATCATGGTGTCATTCATTTGTTACTATTTCATCTAATATAGTTTTATCGAGCGTAGATCGATCTTAACTCTAGATCTATCATGGGCTCATAAGGATCAAATCCCTTGATATGCAAACTTTTCCTTAAGTTTTTGCACCTAAGGGGATTTTATCTTAACTCTAGATATATCATGGGCTCATAGGGATCAAATCGCTTGAGATGCAAACTCTTCCTCAAGTTTTTACACTCTAAAAGGGTTTGCACCTAAAGGGATTTGATTCATATCGACACATTATAAATCTATATTCAAGATGGACCTACTGCCACAAACCTAGAAAATCCAAAAATATTTTATTTTATTTTATTCTATTATCCAATTATTATCGCGAATAGATCTGATTCCGGAGGAACGTCGACGCATTTTACATGAATCCTTTAGGGATTTGGTGGCTTCCATGCCTCCCCCACCTTCTTCTGCTCTAAATTCCAGGGATGCGAATTTTGTCAAGCAAGTTGTCGCTCCTCAAATCCAGATCATGTATGGAGCTTCAAGGTTTAAAGCCCTCGCATTGAGTGAGAAAGGCTTGATAGGTCAGTTTACTGGAATTTGGCCCTCGCCAAAAACTATGGATTCATGGATAAACAAGATATGGATTCCCTTGATCTCTGGGGGCCTGTAACATTGTTTCTACGAAAAGGGGTTTTTTACCTTCTTGTTTGAAAACAAAGTCGATAGAGATCTCATCTTCAAGAGTGGACCTTACTTCACGGGTCCTTGTGGTTTATATTTAAATCGTTGGAGTTTATCTTTTGATCCAGAAAAAAGATGTGCCATCAATGGTTTCGGTTTGGGTTCGTCTCTCCCACCTTCCCTTGCACTGCTGGAATGATGAAACTCTACAAGCAATTAGGAACTCTCTCGACAATTATATCAACAAAGTGAAACTAAAGGGTCATTTTTTTCCTATGCAAGGATCTACGTGGAAGTAGATCTGGAAAAAGGCCTATCAAGAGTTGTAAACTTGTACATGGATGGATGGGAGCACATGCAAAAAGTAGATTATGAACAACTACCTTTTAAGTGCAAGAAGTTCCATGAATATGGTCATTTTGTCAAAAATTGCCCAAAAGCAACTCAAGAAATTCCAGGAAAAAATCAAGAGGAAGGATGGCAGCAAGTAAAAAGAGGAAGAAAAATGCCTCCACCAATCCCATTGTCAAGTGGGTTGCAACCAAAGATAAGCAAGGAAAATCCTAAAGAATGAAAAGAAGCTTCGACTAGCAACCAATTTCAAGCATTGCATACAGAAGAGGGAGAAATCCCATCCTCAGAAACCATATCAGCAAAAACAGAAGAAGAATAGACCCCTGCATCTACGAGTATTCTTCCCCCGTCTCCCATAAATGAAAGGATTGAAAAAGCACTTGAAGGGTCCATAACACCAAGGATATCTTGGGAAGAGATGGTAAAACACAACAAAGTCACACTGCAGGGTTTCTCCCCGGAACATTCGCCTTCATAAGGTTCTCACGAATTGCATGATGTAGTTCTACAACCGAACAGCAGAGGAAGAAAGTCGCAAAGGTACCATAGAGAACATGAATCAGAAAGAGAGATAGAACTAAGAATACAATGAAGCCTCGAGGAAACGAAACTTCTATAGTATCCTAAAAACCCAAGAAGGACAAAAATGGACAGCAGATCCCAAGCAGGATCTCAATTGCTCAAGAAATGATTAAAGTTGTCTCTTGGAATTGCAAGGGTTTGGGAGGCTCAAGCAAAGTAGAACAAATAAAAGATATAATAAAATCCAAGAGGCTAGACATACTTCTAATCCAAGAGACAAAAATGTCGGACATGGAGGCTATGGCACTCTCACGTATTTTCTGGAAAAATTGCCAAGGTAAAGCCATAAGCTCCAGAGGAGCGCCTCGGGGAATAACCACTTTAATTTCAAGAAAAATTTCGACAAAATCAATTAGGGAAAGCCATCATTGGCTCCTAAAATAAATCCAGGAAAAGGATGATCCAATTTCACTATACATCTGCAATGTATATGGGACAACACATTATAGGGATAAGATAATCTTTTGGGAAGATATTTCTAAGCTAAAAGAGGACCTGCGAGGAAAATACCATATTATTGTTGGGGACTTTAATACCACTAAGTTGTAGCTGGAGAAACGTGGAGGAACAAAGGTCAAGGATCCATTTGGTGAGAAGATGGAGGACTTGATTTCAGATATGGACTTACTGGATATTCCTTTGAAGAACGAGAAGTACATTTGGAGCAAAATAAGAACCAAAATAGATCATATTGCATCAAGACTAGACAGATTTATGGTAAGTTCTCGATTCCTTAAACAATATCTCCTCCCAACCTCTCTTTCCCTCCCTTCAATAGTCTTCGATCACAAGCCTATCTCCTTAACTTTATCCCCACCTGTTAATCTTGGGGCCATTCCATTTCGCTTCAATCCAATCTGGCCGCAAGATGATTTTTTTTTATTTAATTCAAAATGCGTGGAACCTTCATTACTTTGGATCACCCAACTTTATTTGGGAATCAAAACTCAGATATGTGCGCTCTGCTCTTAAGAGATGGATCAAATCCATTTTTAAGAATCCAAGTAATCATAAAATTAAATTTCAAACCGATCTTGCCTCTTTCCATTCTCATATGGAAAAATGATGAGGTGACTTCTACGTTTCTGAGCCAGGTAAATGAGTTGAATATGAAAATCTTAAATGCTACAAGGCAAGAGGAAGAAGTATGGAGATTAAAGTCTAGACAACTATGGCTAAAAGGAGGAGATAACAACATAAAGTATTTCCATAAGCAAACCAAGGCTAGACATAGTTTCAGTGCCATCAAGGACTTGAAGGACAAAAATGGGAATAAGATTGCAGGGCAGGAGGAAATAAAATATCACGCCTTTAATAATTTTCGAGAGATCTATATTGACAATGATGAGACTAACTCAGAAGCACAAGTCGGCCTCCTTTCTGGAATACCCTCACTCATCAACGATCTAGAGAACAAAGAGCTATCAAAACCTATTATGGAATTTGAGATAAAAAAATGCAATATGGTCCCTTTACGCTGATAAAACGCTTGGACTAGACAACTTTACCATAAATTTCTACAAAGCAGCATGGGACATTATAAAAGAAGACCTGAAAATAATGTTAAATTGGATAAGGAAAAAAAAACAAGATCGGTGGGGCCACTATATCATCCTTTCTGGCCTTAATTCCAAAAGAAAAGAAAAACCCTCTATCGCTGGACTGATTCAGGCCAATCTCCTTATGCAACACCTCGTATAAGATCCTCTAAAAGATCTTGGCCACTAGAATGAAAAGCATAATGGGCTGTCTCATCTCATAATCGCAATGAATTTTTGTAGCTGGGCGTCAGATACTCGATAATATAATTATCGTTCAGGAAGCTATCCACTCCAGCATGGAAAGAAAGCAACAAGGTATGGCTATTAAACTGGACATCGCTAATGCATTTGACAGAGTAATTCATTTTTTTTCTCTTTGAAATCATGTCCAAATTTGTTTTTTTCCAAAATATTTGTTAGATGGGTCAAAGCTTGTATCAACAGTCTTTGGATCGCTCCGCTAGTAAATGGCAAACCTACTAAGTTTTTCCAAGCTACCAAGGGTCTTTGACAAGATTTCTTTATGTCGCCCTTCCTTTACCTCTTAGTGGTTGAATCAATGAGCATGAAGCTTCAACATTTGTAAGAGTCCGGTGACTTAAACGGTTTGAAGATAGCTAGAGGAGTCAAAGCTGTCAATCATGCACAATTTGCCGACGACACCATTCTGCTCAAGGGTGCGTCTTCTATAATTGCAGAAAGATTCAAGTGTGCCTTATCTACCTTCCTAAAAGCCTCTAACGTCAAAGTGAATTATGCTAAGTCAAAAGTTTACAAGTGGAACTACCCCACTAGGACTTTGGCAAGGATAGCAAGGACCCTCAGGTTTGAAGGAAATGTAACATGGAGTTGTTTCAATTATCTCGGTATCCCAATCTTCAAAGGGAAAAAAAGGGATTCCGATTGGAAAGGGTTGGTTAACAAGATCAGAAATAAAATCACCTCTTGGGGGACAAGGTGGGTTAATCCTGCTGGAAAGCTAGTTCTCATCAACTCCATTCTCTCTAGCTACCCCATTTATGCTTGCTCGAGCTCTTTAGCTCGTAAAAAAACACTGAAAGATGTCACTAGAGAAATCAAAATATTTTTATGGCAAGGAGGCAAATCAAGTAACCTAAAAAATTTCATTTGGTGAATTGGGAAATAGTCTGCATGCCAAAAATTTGCGGAGGTGTTGGAGTAAGAGATCCAAATAAAATGAATTTGGAATTGGGAACCAAAATCCTTTGGATAATTGTATCTTGAAAAAAAGTGTGGTGGAAAGAGATTCTTAAAAAAAATGAATGGTACTAGAAGAAGATGTGTGGATAAGATTGACCAGGACAGAAATGAAACTCTAATCTGGGATTTATGTAAGAGGGAAGCGCATATCTTACAAGATCATCTCTATTGGATCCCAGGAAGTGGAAAACATATAAATGTTTGGAAAGATAACTTAGGACCCACTTCCCCTTCCAATATCTTGTAGGTGTTTTTAAAACTCAAGCAATGGATGGATCATTTAAAGATCTCTACTTTATATGACCTCTCATTCTGGACGAATCGTGGAAGATGGGCCGGTTGGATTGACCTGGAGATCCCGGATCACCTACTTCCAGACCTTGGATTAAAGCAAGCCTTTCTTTCTCTGCTTCATTGGTCAGCCCCAGTACATTGTAATTTGTATGATAGAAGAGGCTGGGGAAAATCGGGTTCATACGTTGTAAAAGAGGGATATCGCATAGTGGTCGGATTTCAAAATAACAACAACATGGACATGAAGTGGAACAAAGTATGGTGCAAGGATGGGCTGGCAAAAATCAACGCCTTCTTTTGGACTCTTGCTCACCGCAAAATGCTAACTATGGAGAACCTGAGGAAAAGAGGCATCGAAGGTCCCTTGAGATGTATCCTATGTAAAGAATCAGAAGAATCTCTTGAACATCTCTTTATCAAGTGTAAGTTCTCCTAAGATGTATGGTAACAAGATTATAAAGATCTGCATTTTGAATTAACTTTTCCAACAAACTGGAATGATCTCTTTGCATGCTGGAAAGACTACTACCATGGATCCCTCTCTAAAAAACTTGATTTTGTAAGAGCATGGGAAGCTCTCCCAAAATACATATGATGGAATATATGGATAACAAGAAATAAAGATATCTTCGATGGAAAAAAAAATAGTCCATGCAAAGTTCTAGCCTCTGCAAAGGCACTATGGGTGGAGGATTTATCCACAAGGGGAATGCTTAAATCAACAAGGAACCCTTGACAACAAATAAAAGAGTTTGTGCTTCCGATTTTCTAGTCCCCCCCTCCTCTCTCCCTTGGATCTATCCCTAAAAAATACCCATATCTTAGAATTGGAAATTAAGAATGAGTTCTAAAGATTTCAAAATCTGGTGGAAGAAACTTGGTTGCAATACTCTATTCTTTGACGGAGCCTCGAAAGGAAACCCTGGGCTGGCAGGTTCAGGTGGAGTCTTCTTTGACTCTAAAGGAAATAAGCTGAAAGAGTACGCTTGGGAATTGACAAGAAGACAAATAATGCTGCAGAATGGCTTGCTTTAATCAAAGGTCTGGAGCTTGCAAGGAATGTTGGCATTGATGGTCTTTGGAGATTTGATTATGGTTGTAAGGGAAGCGAGGAAGTTAACGAAAAATCGTAAGAACCCATATGCCAAGATACAACGTCTCATAAAATGCATTGTAAATGAATACAAAGCTATCAACTTCATCCACCTGCTGAGAGAAAATAACCAACAAGCGGACACAATGGCTAATAAGGGAGTTGGTCTCAATTGTGGCATCTTATTTTGCGATCAAAAGGTCTACAAGAGAAACTGGATAACATAACAATGTACTTCTTCATTTTCTTTTTGCAATGTTTTGTTTTTGTATTTTCCTTCTTGGGCAGTTTGTAAGGAGATATAGTCTCCATAGAATAGGAAAACATCATGATAAGTATAGACTGGTAAAGGACGAACAAGGAGTCATGGATGTGGTCCTGCATTGCAAACAGTCTGCTTTCAGAACTCTGTAATATCTGATTTTTCATGTTATATAAAAGATCCTTAACCGTTTCTATTAATATATATATATATATATATATATATATATATGTATGTATGTATGTATGTATGTATGTATGTATGTATGTATGTACTGGTCGCATCATGAAATAAAATGTCGTCATGAGTAGTATGCGTGTGAAGTAACTTATATTGACTTTTACATTGGATGGAAAGGTTATACCTCATGTGGCATTTGCATACGGGTGACGACAACCCTATAGCCACACTTTAAGGTGATGTTCTCACTACTTCTATGTTTTTTTTAAATATTGTTTTTGCTAGGGTTTTTAAGCCTAAAATCTATGGCTTAGTCCTAGCATCGATGTCCTAGTTGTAGCAACTATATCCTAGTTCTAAACATAGCCTCCAATCTGTGGTGGCAAAGGTAACAAAAGTTATAATAAAGGGATGGAGTATACAAGTCCTAGCGCAAGTTTGGGTTGAGTGTTTGGTGAAGAAGTAGTTTGGGGACTACGATGATAAATACGATAGTTGTTATCCCAACATTGACCTTGGCACATAGTACAATGTTGTTATATCAAGGTTTATGGCATAACCTTCAATGGGAGTTACAAGGTTTTGCCAACACATACCTTAATGTTTTGGGTTACGGGACATTAAATTTGCCCTGACTGTGAGTTAACATCGTAGCTAGGCATATTGATGGCAACCTTTCATGCAAACAATGGGAATCAAGAGGAAATCTCAACCCTCCATTTGGCACGGTCTCCAACGAGGGTTTTGCCAAGGGTTTAATGCAGTGTTTACATGTCTAAAGGTTTCATTTTCGCACTTGTTTTTGGTCTGTAATTGGTTGATGGAGAGAGATCAACCATTCATGGTTGCGTTGCACATTTTTACTCAAACCTTTACACAGTTGGTTAATCGAAATTATTTGCTTGTTTCTGAGGTACATTTGAAGGTTTTTATCAGCATTATGGCCGCCATGATGGCCTCGGCTTTTCTGGTTCAACACAATGAGGAAGATAACAATTCCTTCGTTGAGCTTGCCAAGCCTTTAACTAGGTATCAAAACTTCTTAGTTTGGTTTTACTTAGTTTTAAAAGAAGTTTTTTTTATATTATTGGTGCATGCAATATCTAAACTGGGGTTTCTCTTTCATTATGTAGGTAAAGGAGAAATAAGGGCGTCCAGGAGGATCCGACCCCTGGCCCTCTCCGCATTCAATTAAGGTAAACTCGACTGGTATCTTTTTGACTTGTTTTTAAAATCAATTTCATAAAAATATTATAACTCTTTTCCGTTACTGTGCATGTGGCTTGTGAAGCTTCCAATAATCATGGCAACAAATTCAAACCGACTTCGCTTGGCCAGGTAAGAGTGTCTACCATGTCATGCCTATCTCACATCGATTTTTGTTACAGGTTACAACATATAGGGTTAAACCAAACATAATGTGAAGTGTAGGTTGAATCTTGGCTGACGAGAGCGGCGATAGGGTCAGCTCCTCTCTGGACTGTTACTTCTTTGCCAAAGGCGAAGAAAATGCACCCCTACTCTGTTTAATTTAACAAGAGCAATCTTTACTTAGCAACATTCTGACATTTCTCAGTTTGTTTGAATGTGCATGTAACTTCTCAGTGTGGATGTCCTCAGTTTGCATCAATGGTTTCCTCGACATCCAAAATGGTAAGGTTTTATTCATAAGTTGGTTACGGTGGCTATTCTATCACGTCCCCGTGCCTCTGACCGGCAAGGAGGACGTGATCCATGGCATTAACCAAGCATACTAACAGCCTCATGAACATGTACAGGAAGTAAAATGGCAAAACCTAATGCTGAAGTAGAATGCATTGAAGCAAAAACATGCACATATACAATTGTCCATCATACACAGCTGAATTAATTCATCTTGCACAGCGGAAACAACATGCATTCACACAATCATTATTTCAACATGTTCATTTCTATTTAATTAACAGTAATTATAGATTTGCAGAGGTAAAATGCACAAGATTACTTATCTTATGAAAGCTTTGCTCCACAACCAGCTACGTCGCTGCAACGTTCCACCCAACCATAGGCCGGCGTGCTCCTCAATCTCTCAGCAACGCTGCCACCCCCGAGCTGGGCATGATTCTCCAAGGAATAAGGGAACTAGCAGGCTTACACATAGCCATGATACATAAAAACACACAGCCAAGCCAACCAAGTTGGGTTTATCAGGCCATTAAGGAGTTGATGAAGGCAATTTGCTAAGCTGGTGAGCTCATTACAAAGCCAAGAACACCTACACTCGAACTAGCCTGACCTCTAAGACACCCATCCACACCCAACACAAGGAATCAGTCCCTTCTCTGCTACACAGTCCCTCAGGCCCTGCATTCCCTTCCAGTGCTATTCAGGGGTGATGGAGAAGAAGGCCAGCCCTCTAGCTCTGTCTGTGTGGTTTCTAGCACCAGGTTTATCAAGCAACCAAGCCAACACCCTTACTCCTCACACAGTCCAAAGACCAACAATTGCACTCAGGCAATCAATTCAGCTCTCACAGCTTAAACAGGAAAACGAACTCTGAGTCATTATTGGCCCTATCGTGGCCAAAATGACTCTCAGGCGAATTTACAATAGCCACCAACATGTAAGAAGACCACAATGATCACAGTCAACAATATGGAAAAACACAGCCCGTCCTGGGCAATGAAATCACCAAGAAAACGTATACAGACCGAGCTGGGGAAAAATTACAGTCTCTCAACCTGTGGGTGGGCGTGAGCAACAATACAGAACCCACAATCGTCCTGTGAGTACAGGATACGGCCACACCATCCGCAAATCCGCGGGGAAAGAAGCTACGTGGGTAAAACCCAGAAATTTCTGTGCGTGAGACCAAAAACGGGAAAGGAATCCTCTGCGTGAGAATGCCCAGCAATAGAGAGGATGCGAATTGCAGAAGAAAATCGTGTGGTTAAAACCCAGGAAAAATTCCTGTGCGTGAAAGCAATAAGCAGCCAAATGGGAAGTGCGTGAAGGTGAAATTGCTTCCAGGAGGATGTGAATTTGTGGTCGTGGGTGCTCAGCAACTCGTGGAGTGAAGATGAATATCTGCGTGAGGAGATGAACAGCCAAAATCGTGGGTAGAGGGTGCGTGTGGGTGAAGACTGACAGTCCTGCCACCCCAGCCCCCCCAAAATCATTAACTACTTCAACCACCAGCAGTAATTCTTCAATGAGAGTGGTTGGAAATAAAAACAAGGGAATAAGACACATGGGTTTTGCTCATTTTAGCCAAAGCCGGACAAATCCCCCCCCCCCTTACCTCCTTATCCTTGGGAAAATCATGCCCCATTCGATTTAGTTGCCGCGACCGTAGCTGGTTGTGTTCATTTAATTAATTATAGATGCATATCTACATGATGACCAATACAATATATGCCGCATGCCCCTATATACCATCAGTGACAATTTAAATCCCAAAACATGGCATTACCGATCAATGGTGGGGCCTTGGCCTTTAGCTCCACACCATGATCATTTACAATATATATATATATATCATGTACATTTAATGTAACGGGGTCAAAACCGGGGCATTACATATTCGCTAGGTTTGCAGACCACATGAGAATAGGGATTACGTGACTATTGCGAAGATAAGTTTGGACTGTGCTTTAAAAGGGCCTTATGGTATGTACTAGTTGTAGAAGAAAAGGCTTCGCAACCTCTCTTTTTAAATCGTTGTCATGCCATCCATCCAGATGCACATGCCGTTGATTTCTTAAACGTTGGATTCCATATTTAACGGGCTTACAACCACACATTGTTTAGCAGATGGTTTTTGTTGATGAAAATTGAATATCTTTGTGATTTGATTGTGTGGAAACAAATCTTTTTGGATAGAGCCATATGTATCGAGGTTTGGATACTTGCGATTGGAAACTTTGTGCTAAATTAACTTACTGCATTAAATTTACTCTTTAGTTTTGCTAGATCTGATTGTTGTATTTATGATGTGGATATGTGAGCTATTATGTGTTGATTTATTTGCAATGAGTCTAAACTCGATTTAGAGTATAATGAGTATGGTTACCCATCATACATCAGTCGTGCAACTCTTTGTTTTTAACTTTAAAAAAATTGGATTTGTGTTGGACATTCATGTATTATTTGCATAATATTTACTGTTGTGATCGTCACCAATCTCGATCTGTAATTAGATGTTTTTTATGGAAGAAAAGCCTATCGGCTCTACTCTGTATGCCCTATATCATTCTATGCGACATTCTGCAATCTTTTCATTTACTGTTCATGTAATTTGAACTCTTGCTGGGTTATACGTTTCGGGGTTTAAATTAATAGTTCCCTCTATAATTTTGTTCTTTTAAGTATATTAGTAAAAATCTAATCATAACCATAGGTAATCTAGAAACAAAGTTTTTAATTGGGAAATAGTTATAAATTTAATACAGTTTTAGAACTGAGATAAGCTTTGTATGCAACACATCGGCTTCTAGGAGATATGATTAGTTGAAAGAAATACATTTCAAATATTTTAAAAGATGCAAACATAATTTAAAATATTTAACCAGGCCTATGAAATACCTTCAATCAGTCTTCTACTTAGGCTAACATTAGATCCTACTCTAATTCGGGTATGGAAGCCCAAACAAAGATTAATTTAAATTAGATAAGTCTGCAATTCCTCTACTATTAAAGAATTACATTAAATCATAACGTGAAATAGGAATAGATGCATAGTATCATTTACTGAAAAAATGTAATTACGATTCATATCTATATTCAAAATTTACTTTAACAATACTTAAACATATAAGAAATAGAAACATGGAACCTGACACCAGTGTCGGGAAAACAAAATTGAAGCTGCCATTCCTCCCAACCAACTCCTAGAGTAGCTAAGTCTTACTTGATCTAGAACCCTCGAGCATGTTTGCTGAACAACAAGGATAAAATCTGATCAATGCGCCATCTCTTGCATTAACATCATGTTTGCTGAACTACAAGGACAAAATCCGATCAATGTGCCATCTCTTGCATTAACAGATCTTACTTGATGGACATACTATTATATAGTACTGAGTAGCTTTCACCACTTGTCTTTTCCTCTTGTGGGTCATCAAACACTCTACTTCAGTTCTGATTCCTCTTAGTATTTTTAATGATAAAATAAAAATAATTCATTACATCTATTTTGACTTTCTAGTCAAAATATTTAAAAAATAAAATATTTAAAGAATAATAATTTTCATTTATTTGGCGTGTTACATATACACTCTTATTAAGAACAATAAGAAAGAGTTTATCCTTCAACTTAAGTAATTCATATTTCTATTTTAAATAACTAATCATAACTTTTAAATTTAACGAAAATAAATCTAACTTTAACCCATAGGATAAAATAAAAATCATAATATTTATTTAAAAAAATATAATTTAGAAAATATTTATAAATTTGTTTAATTTTATTTTAATCTTTAGTTATTACAAATCCTAACATCACAATTATTTATTTATTGGTTTAAATAATCTAATTTATAAATTTAAAAATAAATATAATAAAACAATTAATTTATATTTAAAAACAATTTACTTTAACTATTTTTAACTATATATATATCACCTTGCCTTTAACTTCCCAAATCCTAGTCTCGAATAAAGAATATTTTTTTTCACTTATTTTAAAAATAATTTATTTTAACAATATTTAACTATTCCACTATTCTTTAATTACACTTAAAAATATATATATGACAATCTCATGAATCGTATAATACCTCTAACTTCCAAAAACCTACTCTTGAATAAACAATATATTTATTTATATAAAATTAAAATCAAAGAGAGTTGTTGCACACCAATATGGCAAAGGAGAATTCTAGCATTCTAGTTGAAATTAAATTGATGCCATTTTGAAAAAGTATAACGTAACTAAACAAACGATTTTTATGAATTTAAAAAAAATAAATTGATGCCATTTTGAAAAAGTATAACGTAATTAAACTAATAGTTTATGAATTTAAAAAAAACTACAACGGATTTCTCTAACCTACTAAACACCCGGAAAAGAAACATAACAACTGGTTGCTGCGAGAAAGTAAAGTTGCAAAGTCTAAACTTTAAGCAAAATAATGCCATTCTCGACCCACCTAACATACATATAAATAGTGCAAATCTCAGCCCTAAATGTTAAAAATAATTCATAATTACAAAGTTGAAAACGCTCATCTCTCTTTATCTTTTATAAAAATAAAGCCCCAAGTCCCTTATTCGATGAAGTACAATTAAAATGATAAAATAATTGATGATTCGAATGCCTGATTTGACCCGTTCATATGATTTTTTTTTCAAAATTTCTTTCCCTCAATATTTTTCCTTTTCTCTTACTGGCTACAACTAAAATTCTCCATGGATTTTTAAAATCAGTTTTGCTATTTAAAGTTGTTCGTAACAGATTTACTTTGCTGATCAGGTTCTATTGTTTTTTTGGTTACAACTACAATCTTCCATGGAATTTTAAAATCACTTTTGTTATTTAAAAGTTGTTCGTAACAGATTTATTTTGCTGATCAGGTTTTATTTATTTTTTAACTGCCAGCATCTAAACATTCTCTGTAGATACGGACAATTACTTTACTATTCAGTATTTGTAAATTTTTTATTAAAAATTATTAATTTATATAAAAAGTTATTTTTCAAATCTAAATATTTGAACACCACATAAATTGGACTCGTAAATATGGAATGTTTACACTTGTTATATATCACATGTGCATAGTCTAAACATTTGACAATTTCGTTTAGTGAGAACATTTTTGGTATGAATTGAAAAAAAATTGGAAAAATTTAAGATTTTAAATGACAGTGTTTAAACTTGTCTAATTGACGATGTAGGTTTTTACAAAGAACATTTTTTGGTATCATTTGGAAGAAAACTGGAAAAAAAGTTAAGATTTTAAATGACAGTCTTTAAACTTGTCTAATTGAGGTATCTTGAAGACATTGAATTCATTTATCCATTAAGACGCATGATTTGAACAACACAAAATTCCATTAAAAAGTATGATTTGAACACACAATTCTGATTTTAAAAAAGAAATCTGCTAGATTCTACTCAAAAGCTTGTGGAATGAGCAAAATCGTCAAATGTTTAGACTTATTCTATCAAGTAGGTGTAGCTTAAATGTTCCATGATTTTCCCCTTTCCTGACAACTTTTCTTTGACATGATATTTTTCAAATAGGAAAAAACCATTTTCCCGATATTCCATTAGAATCAAGGAAAATATTCCAATACAAGAGTGCAACAATGCAGTGTCCCAATACTGTGCAGCAATATACTAAGTATACAGAAAAATCCTAACTTCTATCTACATGTTCATAGTCCATACATGACCGATGATGTAGTATAAGTACATATGTACAATGATATGTGATTACAAAATGTTCAATATGAATAAATGCCGGTAAATAACAAAAAACTACAAAAAACTACTAATATATTGTGAAGTGCTCCCAAGTGCTGGAGACTATATCACCTATCTCTTTTAGCAGTAGAACACCCTCGCTCAGATGAAGTGCCTCTTTTGATAATGTGTCAGCGAGGGTGTTGTATTCTCTATAATGATGATGAAAAGATAGGTGCTCAAAATCTTCCTTTATAGATGTGATCTTATGAAACCAGTGCAGTAGTGCCACTTGTCGTAGGGAGTTCTTACCATTTACCCAGTCTATTATAAGCTTCGAATCACCTAAAATCTCCAACTCTGATATGTGCAATGTCCTTGCTATCCAAAGGAGAGACCATAGAGAAAGAAGCTCAGCTCGGTTGTTAGTTCCTTTGCCCAGTCCTACTTTGAAATGATAAATCTTTCCATCAACCAATGAAATGGTCCTGGTCAATGGCTCTCCATCACAGTTTTTTCTTTGACATGATATTGATGGAATCTAGTAAGAAAAATTTAAGGTCTCAAATAAGAATGTTTAAACTTGCTTAATAAAGATGTCCAAAGGTATTTGAGGAAGCTGAATCCATTTATGCATTCAAAATCATGATTTGAACAACATAAAATAAAGATTAAATAAACAATCTAGCAGATTTCAATGAAAAACTCATCCAATAAACAAAATTCTAAAATATTTGAACTTGTTTTAACACATAAATGTTACCATATTTCAATGAAAAACTCGTCCAATAGACAAAATTCTAAAATATTTGAACTTGTTTTAACACATAAATGTTCCCTAAATGTTTGTTAATTTCGCCTTTTCCTTAAAAACATTTTACAACAAAATGTAGACAACAAAATTTAAATCTATATTCATGATTTTCTGTCAAACACTCACCATCAAATATCCTCTCAGAATCTTCCAAATTTAGTGGATAATTTGGTGAGGCGTTGGCCAACTTTGGTAGTTAGTAGGTAGCATGTCTAGATCGTGAGCAAGAGGTGGAGCCAACCACGGCTCTGTTCTTTCCTTCCTACGGCACACATAATGACGTGAAGGGTGATCGTGGACTTTAGAAGGTGGTAAATTGCATTATAATTAGAAACGGATTAGTGCATCCTAATCTAACGCCGCTAGGCATATCGTTTCAAACTGCCCAACAACAACTGAACACATACGATCCACGTAAGCATTTAAATGACGTGTCCAGGTTGGTCAGCCCTTAACCTGGCGGTGCCCGTGGCTGTTGACGGTCTATCGATCAAAATATGCAGGAGCCAATTTGATGCCTGAGATCCACGCCACTTTTGGCGTGCGCTTTTTAAATAAAAATGGAGCAGTAGATGGTCCAAATATTCGTAATATTTTGTTGTTGTGGCTGCTTTTCTGGAAGAATTCAGCATTGTCGACGCATGTGCCACCAAATTGCTTGCTTTTTGTCCATTCAAATCGAAGGCACAGTTTCGTATTGAATTCAATGTTCAATCCGTGAAGCCTCCGCTGCCAATTCTGTAAAATACCGCCATTTAAAAGTTCTCACTTCCACGGAATCGAACTCCTTACCATTTGCATATCGCTTCGTTGCTTTGTCCTGGATTTCCCGCGCTGCGCAGACTGTGTTACCGCCATGGAGATTTCGTAGTATAAGCGCGTTGCAGAAATGGAGAAATCGGCTAGGCACCCGATCCACCGCAGAAAGCCACAGAATTGCTTTAGAAAACCGGCCTTCAGTAGTTTGGGAATTATTACGATAATAGTAATAGTAACAAGCGCTTTCAGTCACTTAGCTTCCGGAGATGCTTACAGCGTTGTGAAGTTGCACCATCTTTATGCCAACTGGGAGGGGTCCAACTCTGCAAATAATGGCAGAGGAATGAGCAGTGAGCATTTTGAAATGCTTAAAGCTCATGACAGAGCAAGGCATGGGCGTTTACTCAACACCATTGTTGATTTTAGTCTGCAGGGCACAGCGGATCCTTATATTGCCGGGTGGGTAATGACTGGATTTCAAGCTTTTACCTTTTTCGTCCTTTCGTGAGTTTCAGTTTCGGTGCTGGGAAGTTATTTTTGTTTTGGTACTCACACTTGTGTTTTTGTGTCTGTCCGCAGTCTGTATTACACCAGAATTGAGCTGGGCACACCACCCAGGCCATATTATGTTCAAATTGACACAGGGAGTGACATACTATGGGTGAATTGCAAGCCCTGTAATGCATGCCCTTTAACGAGTGGTCTTGGGGTAAAATCCTCAATCCTTCCTGCAATTTCGAATTACAGTTTTCTCTTTCCTTAATGAATTGTTCACAGGTGCCACTTTTGAGTATAAAGTCTAAACTGTCATCTTCAGTGTTTGAGGTGCTTTCTCTCTCTCTCTATGCATCCTCTTGGTTGTGGAAATGGGTATTACCAGGTCTCTATTTAAAATTTAAAGTACAGAGATTAGTACGCAGACTGTTTTAAGGTTGCTGAACCCCTTTCTATCTGAACTTTAAGTTCAGAGTCATACTGAAACAGCACGTTAGTCTCTTTCTAGTTCTCAGAAAATAATTTCAGAACCCCTGTGAATCAAAGAACCATTGTTTTTGACATATGTATAGTTGGTTTTCTTTCTCAAAAATTGATTTTTGACTGGAGAGCCCCAGTTTAATAAGGATCGTTTCTATTTTCTTGAGGTCCTCTGAACTCAAATTTATTTCAAAATCTAATCTTGATACCTAAATTGACCCCCATATCATGAGCACTTTCTCAACTCAAGTCCCCGTACCCGAGTAAATTTTCCCCAAGCCATGCGGTGGACTATTCACTTTCACTCAGTTTGCAATAAATTTGAATTTTTGTGGCGATAGATTAAGCCTACAGGCCCACCCTAATATCAGAGGGGTTCTGCTACAGTGGAGTTGAAGGACAGTGCAGGCAAATCACAAACCACTTTGTGTTGTCAAAACTCAGCTTTAGAGTCCAAATAACTAAAATGGCCACTTCGACATAATATTTGATTTTGAAGAGCTAGTAAACTGATCGGCTGCTCTATTTGAAGATTCATTTTCAGAGAAAAAAATAAACAGGGTATTCATGTTGCTTTTAAGGCATTAGACACTTTCTTATCTGAAAATTACATTTGAATATCTCCTACAAAGTTAATAGCTTTTGTTTTTCTTTTTAAATAATTTAAGTTAACCTGATTGTGTTTTCTCAGTATGACCAATTTCCATTTTTTTGGCAGATCAGTCTAAATTTCTTTGATCCCCAAGGATCATCAACAGCCTCACCGCTGTCTTGTATAGATTCAAAGTGTACTTCTGCAAATAAAATTTCAGAGTCTGTCTGCACTACTGATCGTTCTTGTGGTTACTCTTTTGAGTATGGTGATGGAAGTGGTACTCTTGGTTACTATATGTCTGATGCATTATACTACAATCAGTATGTAAATCAGTATACAACAAACAATGCTTCTGCCGTGGTTATTTTTGGGTTTGTCATTTCAATCACTCTTCTCAACAGACATTTTAAGTTTTTACTTGTTTTGGTTTTCTAAAAGCAAAGTAATCATGCCCTTTCAGGCTGCATAATTGAACTGTAAGTCTCTGTTGTTTTCCAGTGAATGTGATGCTTGTCCTTCTGATGTCTTCCTTAAACAGGTGCAGCTACAACCAATCTGGTGACCTGACAAAGCCAGATAGGGCTGTGGATGGCATTTTTGGGTTTGGGCAGAATGATCTTTCTGTGGTTTCTCAGCTAAATTCTCAAGGATTAGCACCGAAGGTATTCTCACATTGTTTGGAAGGAGCAGACCGTGGAGGTGGTATCTTGGTACTTGGAGAGATTACAGAACCGGGCATGGTGTATACTCCTATTGTTCAATCACAGTAAGTTGTATTTGCGGATAAATTTAGTAAGATTTCTTTATAAGTACATGATTTTAAGTAGGATCTTGACTCTTCAGTAACAACTTCACTAAGCTTTAGCTTTTGTCCACTCATCATTCCTGGTGCAAAAGCAGGTCCTTCTCAGTGATTGGCTGTCATTAGTTAAAATTCTTTGAAGTCATATGACTTTCATGCATTAAGTATGCCAAGACCAATGCATCTGGATGTTCTTGGGGTCTTGGAGCTGCAGCTACCTTTACTCTCTTGGAAGGCAATATGTCATATGCTGATGTTTTAAACGGGAATAATTGTAATGATGACATTCTTTGCACTGGCATTACTTTATAATGATTTTGGTCTTAAGGCTGTAGTTGCGAAGGAATTTTATAATATTTCTCTGCATCGATATTGTCCAAAACACGGGATATCGTGATTGAAATTCCAGAAAATATTTGGGGGATAATTTGATAAATAATTCTGAATTCACCTAACTAAAAACTAGCGAAGGTGTCTGTCCAATGGATGATTGCACATTTTTCCTTTTACATAACCTTATCTTTTTGACCATAGCCTAAGTTTTAACTACAAATGTTGCCAGATGTTGAAAATTAATAGAAGTTCCTGTTTTTATATTGGAATTCTTGAATCTGTTATATGCATTTGAGAAAAGAGTCAAGGATACTAGTTCCAGTGTTCCAACTCTTACATTGTACAATACTGAATGTGGCGTGGTTTCTGCATTTAAATGTTTCCGGAGCATTTTCAAAGCCGGGTAGCATTTCTGTCAAAGCTAATATACTTAATTTATCTTAGTGGATATCAGTGTTCCTGTTTTTCATTTTAGAGTTTGTTCCAACTCCCATGACTGGATGTCACATGCAAAATATGGTTTTTATCTTTAATTTGATCTTGTAGTAGTCCTGAATGAATCAATATTAAAGTATATCTCCATAATTGAACCTGAATGAATGCATTGGTAAGATATTTTAGATTTGGCCAAATTTAGGAGTTTCTTCAAAGGAAGAAGTTGGTGTCTGAAGCTAATAAATTTGCCTCCAATATGACTATAATGTTATGACAGAGGCAGTTACTGGAATTCGGGGTTTTCTTGAATTTTTGGCCTATTTGTCATTTGCAGTGTCACACCAAGATGTATGGCTTTTTAGTGCCAAATGCAGAGTAAAATACTCTCTGAAATATAAAAAAATAGGGGTTGAAAAATTAGCATTCTGGTTATGTCTAAACTATAGGTACCTAGCTGCAGTAGCAGAAGTTTGAAACTGACAATGTCTGAGATTCAACTTAAGAAAATATTTGCAGGTGTGTAATTTAATCATGACTGGAGGACATTGAATTGCAAGTTCGTCATTACAACTATAATTTATGTTGCTTCAATCAGGATAAAAGTAAACAAATTGTATTATTGGTTGTCAAATATTGTTGTAGTGAAAGTTAGTCTGCTCAATATTATTAGATGCAGAGTTACCAGACTCAGACTTGGCGAGGCCTCAAATGACGACTTGGCTTGGACTTGGCCTTTGACTTTGTGAACAACTTGGCCATATAAAAGATACATAAAATTTTAAAAAATTAATTTAAAAAAAGTCATGTACCCGAAGTAATTACAAACATTTAGACACCAAATATGAAAGCTTGCTGGTTTATATTGTATGAAAGCTTGCTGATTTATATAGTATGTAATTTTTGAGACATATTACATAAAGATTGAAGCTCTAAATGGCTTCCAGAGTCCAAAATCATCAAACTATAATCTAATGAGTACATACTATGTCATGAGTCATGAGGCATGACTCATCAAGATCATCAGCTTAGGCGTAATTGTCAGGAATGTCCTTCGGACCAATCTCTGGTTCTTCTGTACTCTGCTCTTGAGGGGCTGTTCCTAAAAGTCCAACACCTGACACATCCACCTCCAGTGGGTTAAGTGGCTCCAAGTCCAACTAACTGTAGTTGTCCTTTAGGATTTACATGGTTATCTGGTTCTGAATAGTTTTGGTCAAAACCAGTCTAACTCATCTGATTGAACTTGATTCGGCCAATTTTGATAACATTGATTAGATGTGAGTTATTACAATAGAACTGTAGGTTTAACTTTCAAATACTTATCCTTGTATGAAGCATCTATAAACATTCAAACCATTTTCAAGGGTTTCAAACTGACCGGCAAGATTTTCTTATATATTTTAATTTGACATTTGCACATGTTTAACAACATGGTCCTATATTATGTGTTTGGTCTAAGTAAGAGGATACTAAGTATTAAGCAGAGACTGCCAATGCTTGTCACAAAGTGATTGACTCTTTCTTGGTATATTGTCAGGCCTCATTACAATCTGAACCTTCAGGGAATTGCTGTCAATGGGCAGCAGCTTCCAATTGATCCTCAAGTATTTGCAACAACAAACACCCAAGGAACAATTGTTGATTGTGGAACTACCCTAGCATATCTTGCAGAGGAAGCTTATGATCCCTTTGTCAATTCAGTAAGTACATAATCATTTCATTTTCCACTTTACCAATGCATTTTTTTTTTTGAAAAATACTTCTTATATTCACATAAACATATTTACAATCAGAGAAATTTTTAAAATTTTACTGATTTATGATTAAAGAAAATTGTATGCAGATTGTTGCTGCAGTATCGCCAGCCACACAACCTTTTATTTTAAAAGGAAATCCATGTTTCTTGACGGTTAATAGGTTTGTAAGATCATGTCCATATAACTGATAATGGGCCTTTATGCTCTCTGTTTTAGTGGGTCTATCATTGTGGTAGTAAAATCTTTTTGTTTTGTCATACTGTGCTAATATATCTGAAATGATTGCTCTTTGGTCAGCATTGATGAAGTATTCCCTCCTGTTACACTCCATTTTGCGGGGGCAGCCATGGACTTGAAGCCTAAAGATTATCTTATTCAACAGTTATCACCTGTAAGAACTCTATCCTTGTTTTGTTCTTCATGTTTACTCTGAAATCAAAGTTGAAAAACAGAAATGCTTCAACTTTCCACCTTTTAATCTGAAGGATATGCGATACATAGATTACATACATAGGTGCCACCATTTACCAACCCTTGCTAATTATGATGTAACTTCCAATTATAGAAAACAATGTATGTGCGGGAGAGTTGATCAAGCACTGATCTAAAACTGAATTTGCTTTTGTAGCAGGAGGCGAGTCCTGTATGGTGTATAGGATGGCAGAAGAGTGGACAGCAAGCGAAGGATAACTCGAAAATGACAATATTGGGAGGTTAATTGGCATAACCCTATTTTCCCTTCCTCTTATTTGTTTTCTCATCTTACTAGAAGGATTCCATGTTCAATTTCTATTTCACGCTAATTCTCTTTGTAAGCACTGTTATTTTGCACATCCTGGTTTTGTTTGTACTATTTGTCCCCTCATCCATATTGGTGTTACATACTGTCACTAAATTAAGTCATCCACTTTGATTTTTCCTTTTTTGAACACGTGCTGTAATTGACATCCTTCTTTGCTTCTGTAAATTGACTTATCGTTTATCTTTTGGAGAGTCCATATCATGCTTCAGTCATCTGCTTTGAAGATATACATTATAATTTTGGTATGACTTAATTTGTTTACTGTGCAAGAAGTTTTAATAGAACGATAACTGCTTTGCATGTCTCCTTATGACCTTTTCCCAGTTTTTTTCTTTTTCATGGAAGTTCACTTAATGTGAGCTCCGCAGTCTCTCTCTTAGAATCGTAGTTAGCATGTAATACCAAACAATTGAATTTTTTCATTTGATGAGCTGCAATTAAACAGTCAACATATGTTTGTCTACTCAAAAGTCTAGAACTATATTTTTGTTTTTGGTAGAAAAATATTATATTTTTGTTTTCTTGTAGAAAAATAAAATTATCTTTTTGTTTTTGGTAGAAAAAGATTATAATATTGTGGATTATATAGCCAAAAGCATTTACAGGAAGTACGGGTTCTGAGGCTCTTGAGGGTTGCCTCATTCTTAAATTTCAACATTCTTACTTCTGAAGGTTTGACTTTGAAACCCATAAGATCTAGAGTACTTTTGATATCCTGAAGATTTGACTGTTCAAGACAACATGTTGCCAATATAGGGTCACAGCTTCAGAAACTGTGCCTGGACTGATTTAACAATAAGTCCATATGACATATACAGATTACTCGTTTATACCAAAAACTAAAGACTTATACATAATGTGCAGAGTTAACTGATTCAAAATTCCTCCAGATTTTAAACCAAAATAGGACAGCATAATTTCTTACTTCTGATTTGTGGGCTAAGACGACTCCTTGGTGGCAGTTTTAGCTGGGACAAGCTGATCTGGAGGCTCCTGCTTGATGTAGACTGGTCTATACCCCAGCAACTTGTCCATGTTGCTTGATATCTGCTTTCCCAATTTTAATTGGCATCCTGGATCTAAAAGGAAAGGCGTCTAGTTATTTTTATTTGTTTCTCCAAATCTCCAGCAATAACTCCCTCTTGGCTTTCTGTTCTTTTTTCATGGATTTTCTTCAAAGCAATCTCATTGGAGTCCCTGTTTTGCATTTCCTCCAGTGTTGCATGTCTAGGCCGAGTCACTCAAAATCAACTGAGTTTGACTTTTAGGTTGAAATGAGTGACTCTGAGTCTGACTCGACTGATGTCCAAAATCAAGAAAAGTGTGTGTGTGTATAACATAAAACTTGAGCCCTGCTCTCATCTCTGTCATATAGTTTTGAGATTTGGGTTTAGACAGAAGAAGCTCTAGCAGATGCTTGATCCATTAATGTTACAGCCATAGGTGGGACATATGCTGTGCAGTAAAATGATAAGGAATGAATACCATACAAGGGTTCATCAAAACACCTTTGAAAGCTTTCAGATCCTGAACATGTAAAGTCTTGAAGCAAGAGAGATTATATAGTTTTGTTAATGATCCAGAGATGATAGGGTTCATTTGTAAATTGATCCCTTTGTTCTTACTCCCAATTATTTCAATGTTGCATATTTTACTAATAGAAGGGACAAGCTGTTAGCAGGCTCTTCAGCAATGCTACTGTACAGAGTTGCTACTTAATTTCCTTTGCTTCGTCTTCTCCTTGTCTTTGGAGTTTATTGTCAAAAACTGTGTATAATTAAAATGGTTATGTATCATGGGTTTGAATTCCCAGCCCTAACTAGGTCAAGAAGTAATGTGCAAAGCAAAATTCAAAGAGCTTTTGAAAACACAGACTTAACTTATTTGTGCATAAAGGAGCATTGGAAAATGAAGTTATTCTAACTACTCTTTGTAGGTATCCAGTTAAGTTCTCCAAGCTTGCTGTTGCAAAGCTGGAAAATGGTAGATGCTCCCCATATTCCTGGACCTTGAGAAGTTGGCCTATGTGTTTGTGATGAACCATCTAATATTTTCATTTTTTTTTCTCATAGAACTGCTCTTTGAAGAATTTGGGGTGAAAATATTGCTGTCAAAGCATACTGTGAAATTTACCAACATAAATGATTGTCATTAATAAATATTGATGTGATGACAGAGGAGCAGCTGTAAACAATAACATTGATATTATTTAAATTTTAATTGAGTGTTTGCTTTTTTCTTTGTGAGATTTAACGATTCATACTTTGCTCTACATATTGCAGTTGCCATTCTTTTTGGGTGATGCTAACTCTGTGGAGCAAATCAAATCTCGTTATTACAGAGAATGCTATTTTAGATACTAGATATTATTTTGTATTGACCTAATCCTTTAACATGGAAAGGGCAAGTCTCTGTCATATTTGGTCTCTAATTGTTTGCATTTCCATTGTTATGCACATCTTTATATTTTATTTTGAACATTTTATATATTTCTTAATTTTTCATAGTAGACTTTGAACTTTTGAAGTTTGTGATGAAGTCTCACTTGACTGAGAGATGAAGGACTTTCTAACTCCAACTGATTATATGTTGTGCATCTATGTTTCTTTTGAAATAATACATCTTACATTATACAGAAAACATTTTGATACAAAAATCAGGGAGTACAACTACGTCAGCTGTGCAACAAGTCAGAATAAGCCCAAGCAGAAATATTTTTGGCATCGTTAATCAACAAAACCCCTTAGATCTAGTTTGAGCTGATACCTCATCAAATGCTAAGTTTTGAAATGATTCAATGGAATCTATTAACCCTTCAAAATCATATATCAGATCCTCCAAAGAAAATACAATACCAAAGAGTGGATACAATGTCAGAGGCCGCAATAATGCCTGAGCACTAGATTATAGATGATATGAGATATGATAAGATAATATTATCAATGTCCACGGGTGACCAAAAAAGTAGGTCAATGGGACTAGAGAGTACAACCAACCACAACAAACTGTGGGTGTGCAGAAGGCTACACCTGAAAGCTAAAAGATAAAACATACATGTAACTAAACAGTAAATTAAAGTAACAGAAAAGAGAGAGCCATTATATATCATTAGGTAGAGATGTAAAACTAAACATTTGCATTCACTGGTCATACTGCATGCCAATGAATGGCTCCTTGCAAGATTGAAGAAAGTATTTTTCTAAACTGTTTTCCAACACTATTTGGCAGAATGGCACTCCCAAAAGATGTGTTTGACTGGCTCTACTTCACCACCCTTGAAGCATTTGTCATCTGTAAAAATGATCGTCTAATCTGGATTTAGTGGTCATGCCTTGTCACTAAGAGCGGTTACTGTCTTAGTACTACTCAGAAAATGATCCTAAGATAAAATAATTTTATTAATGTCAAACAAATAACCACAAAGTTGGTCAATGGGATTCCAAAGTACGACCATTTTAAATACACAGTGGTAGTGCAACAACAACTCCTAATGTTACTCCACTAAAAGCATGAGAAGGGCTAACTAACTAGCTAACATAAAAAAGGGCTATAAGAGTAGTGCAGATACAAAACTATGTTGAGCATAGGGAGCAGATGTCAAGGCATGATAGAACTAGAAGCAAAGTGAGGGGAGAGATAGGAAGAAAAGGTCTCTCCATCAGAGTCATTAATCACCGCGGAGGGGCTGATGCATTTCCTGATGATGTCATTTGGAAAATCCTGGGAGGATCCCTGGAGCGAAGAGGTCTATCACTCCTGAAATTCAAGGCTGAGGGTGAGAATATGCAAATGGAACACTAGATGCTCAGGCAGACCTGGGGAGTAGAATGCTATATACAGTGATTTGGGCTCTAGGACATCCTAGTGCTGATCTATTCGCTGGTCTGGTGGGATCTGTCCTGGGATCTGGTGATGGAATCGGATCTCCTCAAAAGTCTTATGGAGGTTGGTTGATCTGTCAAGAGGGTGGTGAGCGGGGGGGGAGTTGAGAAGTCAAAGGTGTCACCAATCTGGTGTCTGATCTCGGCCTTCACTTGCCATTTATTGCCACCACTGGATGAGACAAACTAATGCATGCAAAGGCATATACAACATAAACCATTTGACTAATGCAATATGATAATACCAGAAGCTTATTACAACATTAAAGTCTTGAAAGGTCAACCTAATTCATTCTTTTGAAAATATCAGTGAGAGTCAGAGAGTGTGTTTGATTTTTTTTCCTCAGTAGAGAGTGCATTTGATACTTGTCCTTTCAATAGAATGCATCCCCAGTATGTGTGTGTAGCATGCCATTCTTCTTATGCAACTATAGCTGCATATACATGCTTCTGTCCAGTATGCCTTTGTTTGTTTCACAGTGGTCCACTAAATATTTTTCCTGTAGTCTCTACTGAGCACAAACTAAATATCTTTTGATTTTGCAGCCTGTGCTCGGAATTCATTAATTTGTAATATATATTGGCCATGCTGTTTATACTCTCAATGTCACCATATCTACCGTGAACACTTTAACTTTAACATAATGAGCATAAAACAAACAAAGAAGTATGTTCTGTCATTTTCTTGTTTTCCTTCATAACCAACTTATACACTTTGTTGTAAGTTGTTATGAGATCTAAATCAACTTTATCCCAAACCCAAGGTAATAATCTTTGCATGGAATACTGAGGAATTCATTCATGTTCCATCTATTTATTCATCTTTTTCACAATTCAAGGACATTGATTTCTTCATTAGTGGCATTTGTTGATTGTGACTACTACAGTTACCGCTGATAACAATACAAAGTGCTGCTGAGTCAAGCATAGAGTACTAGAAAAAGTTTATCAATACAATAATTCTTCTGTTGACATCATTGCACAAATCTTTTCTTTTAATATTTTCAATCTTCAGCTTGTGTTAGAAACCCTTTTTTGTTTAAAAATTTTCCGATATATTTTTGCAATCATTTCAATACTATCATTTTTGTTCCTGTTGTGTTTTTATTTTCTTTACTTTTAAATATTTTCATTGCTTACACTGTGCAGATTTCTGATTATGTAAGAAAGACAAAGAAACAGATGGGCCAAATACCCATATAAACTAAGATGCACCTTTCTTCATTCATCATTAGAAGTGTGTTTCTGCTGTATCATTTCTTAGTCATCAAACATGACCCAGCAATCTAACAAGCACACAAATACAAAACTGATACAAAACTTTTACTGCTTTTGTATCACGATTCACAATTACATAATTTATGTTTCATTCAAACGGGTTCCAACCAAATAGCTTCCTGCAACTGATAGCAATAGCATGCTTTTGAATTTCTCCACTTGCATAGATAGTCGATTTGACATTGATCTATTGCCATCTGTGTCCAATATCACTAACAGTTATTTACTACGAACTACTCTTATTCAGTTGCAAATATCCACGATCTCCTCTCATTTGACTGTTCTTATTGCCAGTTATCTATTTTACAAACAGTGGTCAACCTATACCAATCCAATGTCACCATCTAGTAGTCCAATAGTCATCTTATACGGTTGGTGGTGATCCTGTATGCAATACAAGATTTACTGCACTTAGGCATCTCATTTAGCACTATGTCCAAAGGAAGGGTATTGTAAAATATTAAGCTAGTACCTTTACTGTCATGCTCATATTCACTTGACTTATACTAATCCTGACAACTATAGACATCATGGGTATTTAACATGGAAAATACCTAAGTCACAGGATTCGGCGAATTTGAACCTTGAGGTTCGAAATTTGCCGAATTTCAAAGGAAAATTAAATTCGAATTAAATTCGCCGAATTTTAAAAACGAATTTTATCGAATTCGAATTCGAATTTAAAGGCGAATTTAATAAAAAAATCGAAAAAAATCGAAAAAAAACCCAGAAATTTCAGTTTTATTGTTTATTTTTTAAACTATTTAAGCATGCTGCATAATATATTTCATTTTATAAGTTCAAATTTATTTCAATAGCATATTTTATTAACAATTTTATTATATATATATTTATATATATTCGAATTTCAAGTCGAATCTCAAATGAACCTCATCCAAAAATTCGAATCTCAAACGAACCTCATCCAAAAATTCGAATTCGAACCGAATCAAATGGTTCTCGAACTTGAATTCGAATTCGAACCATGTGACTTAGGAAAATACTAACTATGTTCTTCTCTTCATACCTTAACATTTTTTTTTGCATCTCAATTTATTTTGGATTGTTGGACAATTAAAAATTTATTCCTTCACAACAAATTTATGTGAGTTCCTCTAACAGATTCAAAGACGATGCAGAATAGTGTGCTCTTGTGAGCTTGGTTTTTACTAACACCCAATACAGCCCCAAGTCCGCTGGAACTGGTTGCAGCAGAGCACTCTCAATGTTATTGGAACCCACTAGACCAGACTGGCAGGCCGATTCATTACAGTACTGACCATTCTGAACTGGTGGTGGAATCAGACTAGCAGGTTGGTTCAGGACAGGTCTGGCTGAACTGGCTGGTTCTGATCTCCACCAGCCCTCTTCCAGCCCTCATCTGGATTCCGTACTGGTTCTTGAACCCATATTTCCAGCCGGTTTTGATCTGGTCCCTACCTTGTAGAAAAATGGCTAAAATCAGACGTCTGCCATACACACAGTCACTTGGATTTTCGTCAAACACTTCAAGTACCACTAATATCAGGCATTGACAGTAAACTAAAACGCATGTGCTTTTCACAGGTATTAATAAATAAATTATGTAGCAGATATACTGTGTACTACAAGTAAATTTGCAGAGGAAAAACTTAATAAATTCACAGGTATTAATAAATAAATTATGTAGCAGATATACTGTGTACTACAAGTAAATTTGCAGAGGAAAAACTTAATAAACAGTAGACTGTCAAAACATATCGGACTCAGGAATTTTGGTCAAAACTGACCCTGGAGAAACCCCCTAGGGAGAAAACCAGTTGTAAGAGATTTTTGTTGAGCATGAGAGAGAAAATTTTCAGTACAACAGAGATAAACAACAGCATTCAGTGCACAGGACAGAACCTTGAAAACAGTGCACTTCTACATCCTTGAAAAACGTGCCAATGCTTGCACAGTCAGCTACAGCACTTTGCCTGGTATGGCCTCACTGTTCAGACTGAATGAACAACATTTCTCCTTGGTATGTGTGTCCATATTTTTTTCTCTTCTGCACTGTAGTAAACAGCCACTAACAGAGTCTTGAAAAATGTGCCCACAGCAGTACACAACTGCTGTACAATTCCTTCTTTACTGCAGTACGGCCTCTCCACAGTATGCTATTACAGCCTCGATCTTTGTGCCATTTTTCTCCCTTGAAAAAATATGCCCAACAGCTGTTGTATGGACAGTCCAGTAAATTCCTCTCTGGAAAGCATGCAGACTCTCCACAAGTGCACTTCCGACTGCCTGGAAAATCGTGCCCTTACATAGGAAATCGAGCCCCTTTCCTTGGAACTCGCGCCCTCATCTTGGACTGATCTTCTCTCTGAGAAAAATCTCAATCTTACACTCTTTCTCTTGCCTAAGTGCTTCTCACACCCTCCTCTCCAAGCTTCTTGGAGTGTGTGCCCCTCACTCTCCAACTTCTCTTGGTTGAGTGAAAATGAAGTTTCATGCTCTTTTTATGTTACTCATTAGGGTAGCTCCTTTGTCTTATCGAATTCTAGGGTTCCTATTAGAACTTGGCCCACAAGATCTAAGGCTGAGATTTATTCTCAAGATGACTTAAATCTCTTAAGTCATAACTGTATAAAATCTCATCTTTTCGAAAAATAACTTTTACCTTAAATAATAAAAAAGTACACTTTATAACTTAAAAGTCACTTTATAAACTTTCATAAAGTACATCTCACTTTCAAATTATAAAGTACTTTAATAAATGCTCTCATAAAGTCAGGTTATGACATTTAATTAGACTACAGCATCTTTGACCCCTGCACCTTGGCACTTGATACAAGAGTACCTCTGAACTACAAAATGCTAGCACTCCCCAAGGGAGGTACTGCTGGCATTTGCTCCACCTAGATCAATCTCGAGTCTCCTCCCTCCAACAGCTGAAGTTGCTCCCTCTGAATTTGAAAGCTCCTTAGACACCTGCATTGAATCAAATGTTGAAGGTGTGTGCCAGATCACTCTAACTGAGAGTTCTTCTCACTCTCATGCTCGTTCTCAAGAGTCATCTCATACTAGCTTGGTCTCCTCACAAAGCTGCAAGAATCGTCTCCACTGGCTACTACCACTGCTGCTACTGAGTCTGATCTTCCACCAGACTTACCATCCACAGGATGACCTAATACTCGGTATGCCATGCCATCTTTGATGCCTAGAAATGTCGCTGCATCCACGCCCTCTTACACCAGATACATAATAACATATCCTTCCAAGTGAAGGATCACATATCCATCATCTTCCAGAGCCGACATTGAGAGCAAATTCCTTTTTAGCTCTGAAACAAGCAACACTCTGCCAACCTCCAGACTCTAGTTGGAATAAAACACTTCCAACTCCCTCTATTTCATGGTGCTGGTATACCCATCCTTCGTAAGTATAAGTTTGTCTATATTGGTCAACTCTAGGAAGGTTGCACGTGTCCCTGTCATATGGCATGCCGCTCCACCATCTATGTACCATGCTCCAGTATCCGAACTCTCAGCTACACTGCTACCTGAGAGAATTAAGACAAGAAAGAATTCATTCTCGAATTTCTTCGCATACTCTTCCACTTCAGCTGAAGTGGAAGCTTCAGACTCTTCTTTCTTCTTGTTCTTCTTCTTGTTGGAACACTGCTCAACATAGTGTCCATAACCCTAGCAAGCAAAGCATCTCACTTTGCTCATGTCCTTGTCAGACTTGGCTCCACTACTCGAGCCTCCCTTCTTCTTCTTGCCCTTGGCTGTAAGGGCTACATTCTCTTCACCTTCCTTACTATGTGATGAGCTATCTTACACATATCCTCTCTGGGTCTCCTTCTGAATGAAGTCATCCCAAAGACGATCCCAAGAAGGCATGTCCTCTCTGGCTACAATGGCCTCCACGAAAATAGCCCATGGCTTCGCCACACCATTCAAAGCTGTCTGCACTAGCTCACTGCCTTCAACCTTCTCCCCAATTGCTCCAAGCTCATCCCTCACCTGAGTGATCCTAGTAAGATAAGATGCAACATTTTTAGATGTAGCCATCATGACGCTTTTCAACTTCTCTCTTAGCACCATCGTCTGGTCTTCATTCGAGCTCTGGTACAACAAGGCATCCCACATCTCATAGGCATGATCCTTACTAGTCACATGAGGAATGACATGGTCCTTCACCGCATCAAGGATAATCCTTTTACCCTTGATGTCCTTCTTGTTGAAAGCTGCCAACGTTGTTGCATCTGTAGAAGCGAGTACCTGCACCAGATTAGCTTGCGTTCTATTCACGACGTCCCACAACTCATTTTCCTACAATATCAACACAATCCTCGCTTTCAAAGGAATGCAATTGGTTGACCCATCCAACTTGTCCTCTATCCTCAATCGTCCAATGGCCATTTCATTGAAAAAATGCAAATAAAAAATCTGCCTGATGACCAAACGTTTCTCTCTGCAAGTTTGAAAACTCAGCCAGCAAGGCAAGACAATCTTTGCCCACTTGTGCCAAACTTCAACTTAGCTGTCACAATTAGCAGAACACATGCACCTATAGCTGCCACAATACAGTCCACTGTCTTCTCAGAACCCTAGCTCTGATACCATGTAGAAAAATGGCGAAAATCAGGCCTTTGCCATACACAGCCACTTAGGATTTTTGTCAAACACTTCAAGTACCATTGATATCAGGCATTAACAATAAACCAAAACGCATGTACTTTTCAAGCATTAATAAATAAATTTGTAGCTGATATATTGTACTTGAAGTAAATTTGTAGCGGAAAACTTAATAAATAATAGACTGTCAAAACATATCAGACTCATGAATTTTGGTCAAAACCAGTGTTACAAATATCGTGTTGACGAATATATTGTCGAGGGTCCAAAAAGAAATTATCGTATTTATCGGCAAAAATGTCGGCAAACATCAACAAACTAAAAAAATACAAAAATATTCGTTTTTTTTTCAATTTTCTAAACATCTAAAGCAACAAGAACATCAAATAAACACACTGCCACATGAATATGGAAAGAAAACCAATATATAAGATGTATAAGACGTCTAGTGATACACCACGCGTAAAAAATGAATCGTGTCCTGGATCTTGAGTCCTCGACTCATGAGTCACCAAAAAAATACAAGCAATTATTGTATCTTGAGTCCCGGATACGATATCTGTAATACTGCGTGGAAGTGGCCCAGTGTTATGTTATCAGATCACAGATAAAATCTGAAGAAAACAATGAATCAATATCCTATATATTTTATGTGTAAGGTCACCCTATTTTATTCTATGTATTTATTTAAATGGCAAACGTAGACCCTGAACATAAGTGGCAATAAATAATGACAAAAGGGCAACTTGAATATTAAGCATTGCAATAACGTGGATAACAGTCCAACCTGCATTTTTTTAGTGAAAGAAGCATGATTGGGGCCACTATAGATGATATCTAATAAAAATAAAATTTAAGGTTAGCATTCATATAAAGTTGAAATATATGAAAGTGATAATAAGGAGGAGAGAGAGATGGTCTCTAAAAGTCATGACCCCCAATAGATGCTTCCCAAAAAAAAGTTGAAGAATGCTTTATTTTCATACATAATAGTCGTGATAATCCAAATAGAAGAGTCTTGCGATTATATATTATTTACGGCTTTATATTATAGTATACATAAAAAACAATTATATTTTAGATAATACAGTTCCTTGCAAAGTGGAATGGGTTCTCGACTCTTGACTGTAGCAGACCGACATTCACCCTAGCTCTCTCCTCCAACACCCACCTTCACCCTAGCTCTATGTTCACGGCTCCTCCAATCCACACTACACGCACCCTAGCAGCCTCTCTCCTCCCTCCAACGTCGGCGTTCCCTCCACATTGGACAACGCACACAATCATAGACCCCCACTCTCCTTCCTCCACGTGTATTTAGTTCACAGGCAACTCGAAAAAATAGGAAGATGCCCAAAAAAGGCGTGTTTTAAACATTTTTCATGCCCTGACGGACAGGCGATGCCATCCCATCAACTTGCGATTTTTTGCCGATAAAACCACGAAAATATCGCCCGAAACATTGCCCAAATTGCTCGATGTTTGCCAATAATGTCGGCGTCGAGGAGACATCACAATATCTCGCGATTTTGGTAACATTGGTCAAAATTGACCCTAGAAAAACAGTAAAACCCTCTAGGGGGAAAACCAGTTGCAAGAGATTTTTATTGAGCATGAGAGAGAAATTTTTTAGTACAATGCATTCAATGCACAGGACATAACCTCGAAAATAATGCACTTCTACACTCTTGAAAAATGTGCCAATGTTTTCACAGTCAGCTACAACACTTTGCTTGGTACGACCTCACTGTTTAGATTGAATGAACATTGTTTCTCCTTGGTATGTGTGCCCAAAATTTCTTCTCTTCTGCACTGTAGTAAACAACCACTAATAGAGTCTTGGAAAATGTGCCCATAACAGTACAAAATTGTTGTATAATTCCTTCTTTATTGTAGTACGACCTCTCCACAGTATGTTGTTACAACCTCGATCTTTGTGCCATTTTTCTCTCTTGAAAAAATACGCCCAACAATTGTTGTATGGACAGTCTAGGAAATTTCTCCTTGTAAAGCGTATATACTCTCCACAAGTGCGCCTCCTACTGCGTGGAAAATAGTGCCCTTACATAGGAAATCAAGCCCCTTGCCTTGGAACTCATGCCCTTACCTTGGACTGATCTACTCTTTCAAAAACAGCTCAATCTTACACTCTTTGTCTTTCTTGAGTGCTTCTCACACCCTCTTCTCCAAGCTTCTTAGAGTGTGTGCCCCTCACTCTCCAACCTCTCTTGGTTGAGTGAAAGTGAAGTCTCATGCTCTTTTTATTTTACTCATTAGGGAAACTCCTTTGTCTTTTCGAATTCTAAGGCTAAGATTAGATCTTGGCCCATAAAATCTAAGGTTGAGATTTATTCTCAAGATGACTTAAATCTCTTTTAACTCATAACTAGATAAAACCTTATCTTTTCGAAAAGTCATTTTTACTCTAAATAATTAAAAAGTACACTTTATAATTTAAAAATCACTTTATAAACTTAATAAAGTATCTCTCACTTTCAAATTATAAAGTCACATCATAAAGTACTTTAATAAATGGTCTCATAAAGTCACTGTATGGAATTTAATGAGACTGCATCATCTTGGACCCTTGCACCTAGGCACCTAATGCAGGAGTACCTCCGAGCTACAAAATGCTAACATACCTGACCCTTAGCTGGTTTTGGTTCTAATAACATTGGGAAAAAAGTGCTTGTAATAGAAGAGAGAAAAAACTCATCCTTGATAACTCTCCCTGCCCTTGTCTTGCCTTCCCTTTGGAAGCCTTGTTGAAATTTATTTTCATCGACCTTTTGTGGTGTGGAGTGCACTCCTTTTGAGGCTCTGGAGGATCCTCTATTGGCTATCCTTTATCCAAGGAAAGGAATTTAATTATGCAATGCTTGTTATACAATATATAATCTACAGAATCTTGAAAGTATAACCAATGTAGTGAACAAGATTGATTACCTTTACATGCTAGTAAAAGTTCACATTTTGCAAGGAACATGATGGGACGATACTTGTGCAATACAAGGCTCAATATTATTAGAATTGTCCAAGGGTTAAACCAAGTGTGGAACAAAATTGCCAAGAAAACTGAGTTAAATAATCAATTGGATGAGGGCTGGACAAGGGCTTGTCTAGATTGGAAACGACTTGAACTGACTTGTCGGCCTGGTTTGGACTAGTTGATTTCTATAACATTGTTTTTTATAGTCACATATTAGTCTTATTGTCCACCCCAATCACATTCATTGCCATTGGTCACATGGCGTTAGGATTTCACTTGGTTAGTTGCAGGTTGGTTCTCACTAATTAAAAGTTGAGTCAAATCATCCAACAGATGGAGAGGATTTGTTAGTTATACCATTTCCAAGAGATTGTGACTAAGGAACACTTTATTTTTAGATGACCCATTTATTGTGAGATCTACGGGGGATGCCATTGCCTATTTCATGATTTTGGATGATTTCCTACCACCTTCTTTAACTATCGTGATTAGATATGTCTAACCTTATACACGTGAGAATTGATCATTCATAGACGAGATCTTGCGGGATTGTACCATATCTTGCATCACTAGTCTCATTACCTTCTTTTTATGGCATGTCTTGGTGACTAGAGGCAATACGTGTCTTGTAGAATTCCCTAATACAGACATGGAGGAAATCAATTATGTGAGGTACCACACATTCTCCCAATTGAGCAGTAGACATCTCATCTCCACGATGTTATAAGGTTGTGCTCACTCCTTATGTAGTGTGGCCCCACAATCTAGATTAAGCAACCAAATGTACAATACTAATTTCTTATCTTCAGCTTGGATGTCAAGGGAGTTTCAGACTTCTCTCGTGCTCCTTACAAGGAGCAGTATAAGCATTATCCAAAAGGGCCCAAAAAACTTAGGAACAAAAAATATAGAGAGGCATAGTTCTAGGCCATTTAAGGATTTTTGAGATAATGGGTCAGTTTAGAGACCCCCAAAAACCCTGTGGGCATGGAGTAACTATGCCCTTAGAACTTTGACCCATGGAATTGTGTTAGGACTCCAATTTTTGTCGGTAACTTCATGGGAAAGAGGTCAATTTTGGATAATTTATAATCCTTATCTTACACCCTTCTTCGAGGTTCTCCTAGCTGGATCTCTCAACATGGGCACTCAATAGAGAATATTATCAAGTTTCACATGGGCTCCATCCCAGTGATTGATGATGACATGAATGTCTATGCTCCCTCCTCTTGTTTTATTTCTATCTTTGATATTGAGTAGTTCTCCTTTCTTTATAGTGTTTGCTTTCTTGGTTCAGTCTTTCACACGAATTTCTTTGTTGTTCTTGTACTTTATATTTTCAATCTTTTAGCATTTAGGAGTGAACTTGGCACTCCCACTTTCCAATGCTCACTCATTGTATATTCTAGTCCCATTAACCTATTTTTGGTCATTTGTGGACATTAATAAAATTTTCTTGTATACCTTATTTGACAATCAAATATAAATAACTATTATTTTAGAAAGCATTAGTGTGAGATTCCAAATGAACTTTAAAAGGTGCTAATAGGAGATAGTCAATTGGGTCTAGCTTGGGTTGTTAGGAAGGCTAATGTTATCCTCCCCACCTGGGTTCAAATCCCTCTTGTGACATGTTTCGCTCTTTGCGAGCCAATTGTTATTGAGGCTGTGAGCCATGAGGAATATCTTACCCTTGCTTATGGGTTGGAGGGTGGGGTGCTTGGTTACTTGTAACAAAAAAAGTAGATAAAAAGTTCTTCTCAACCAAAAGGAAAAAGAAAAGAATAAGGCTTCCTAGGAATTGGGGGTTGTAAAGGAGGCCATCCAAAAATTTGAAGAGATCAAATTTGAACATTTGAGAAGAGCAAACCATGTGGCATATTTATTAGCAAATTTAGCATCATAGGACATGGAATATGGAAGGTGTTACGCTGCATCTGTACCCAACACACCTTCAGATGTGCCCCAGGGAGAGAGAGCCAATTTTTCGACCAGGAGGGGTGTTATTGAGCAATGGTGGTCATGGTTGGGCCCTTTGGTCCTTCCGTTAGGAGTACTATGGCTTAATGGCGCTGTTGACTGCCCTTTGTTGGGGTTTTTAACCCTAGGGTTGGTGTTTAGGGCTCTTAGGGGTTGATCAATGGGTCACATGGCCCCTTATCTTGTTTGCTTGCCTTGGTGGCCTTTGCTTCAGCTGTGAGACATTTGTCTCCCTTCACAGCCACCTAGGACACTCTCCTGGCCCTTCTGCACATTGGCGCCTTCTTTCCCTAGTGTTATTTCCTTAGAGGAAACTATCCTCCATGCCAAGCCTTCTTGCTGCTTTGAGGAGGGCATTGAGAGATTTTACAACATTCTTGGGGTTAGATGGGGTATAACGCCCTCCCTCTAGCTCACTCCAACCTTTCGTTTGGAGTGATTCGCTTATTTTAGAAAATTTTGGCACCTAGGGGAAAAATACTCCAGGTAGCCTACCTTAAGCCTACATTATGGTTATTTTTTATTATTATTTTGTTTTAATTTTAAGTTGACTTTTTATAATTTCAAATTGACATTTTAAAGGCATGTTGGCCTGATTTTTTTTTGTAAAAGTGAGTGTGAGACCATATAAATAGATCTCCTCACTTCATTTTAACATAAGACTCATGGGATAAAACACTATGCATTTGTTTTACCCTACTAGGGCTCTTTGAAGTGGGGCGCCTCCTCATGAGGAAGGTCTTTTTTCCGGGTTTGATGACGAGTTCTTGAAGTATCTTGGTTTTGGCTCTTTCTCTAAAGGTGATGCTATGATTTGTTGGTGAAACACGTGCACAAGGAGGTATCCATGCTTTTTCTTGATGTCTCGTTGTTAATGATTGATGAATCATTATGCTTATGGACTGAATGGTAGCCGTTAGGGTTGCATTTTTCTTGGCAAACTCTTTGTCACTCTTTAGTCACCTTAGTGTAGAAGCACACCTTTTCTAGGAGTTCTTCTTGGGTTGAACCTTTGAACTTTAGGGTTAGTCTTAAACCTAGGTCAACCTTCTCTAGAGAGGTAGGTTAATTACTCCTAGATGCCCTAGGTTAGGTTAGGGTTTTTCTAGGGTTAGTTCTCCTTGTCTTCACCTCTTTTCCTTCTTCAAAACCTAGTCTAAGGTTACTTCTAGGTTAGTTGTAGGTCTGTATTTTGCATCTAAAAAGCCTTAAAATTTATAAATTTCATAAAAATCAAATTTTTGGCCAATTTAGGGTCTCTTAGAATTTTCGGCTCCTATAATTTCGAGACCTAAAATTTAGTGCACTAAAATTTTGTGCCCTCCCTAAAAACCCACCCCTAAAATTTCGGGATCCGAGATTTTCGAGCCCTAAAATCTCGGGCAACCTAAAATCTTGGCTTGAAATTTCGGCTGCCCCTCTCCAAGCTCTGAAACAACCCCAAGGCTTGCATTTTATCACAGTCTCTCTCCTTAACACCTGCACACCATCAAATGAACACTGGTTAGGAGGTTACATAAATCCCTGGTTTGAATTGGATTTAAATGATCGATTATTAACAACATTATTCACATGTAGTTATTAGTCTGTATATGCACATTGCTTGAACTCTGAAATGTTATTATGCAGCTACTAGTGATAACTAAAACTTTGTTTTAGACCTTATTCCTAAATCCTTGCACATGAACACACAAACCGATATCAAATGGACTGTTGAATAGCATGTTAAACAATGTTAACTGAGGTCTGGAAATTATATCTAAACACTATTGATACATACCTTTGATGACCGTTATTTACAGTGAATGAATGTACTGTTGAAGTTGATATATCAATAGCACTTACACGATACACAATTTTGTATTTGTATGTCTTCTTCCTTTTTAAACTGACTCCATTAAGGCGCTGGTCACTAACATTCGTCGAAGAAGATATTATTTGGTGTTTAGTGTCCTTACAAGGTTACATTAGGGCTCTCCCTAGGAGGTTTCGATTTCTGAAGTAGTTTGGGAAAAGTGACTAAGGTGACAATGGTCACTTTCTCCCTCATATGTTTGCCGATCACTAGCCCTACTAATTCATCCGGTATTGGAAGGGAACATGTGTTAAGAGCCTTGAAGGGAGTAGAAGGATGGAAAACTAAAGTTAAAAATTTCAAGGTTGGATTCGCATGTCAAACTTAGCTTGACACAAAAAAAGCCAAATTTGTTCATTGGTGAGTCAAACTCATTGCTAGTAAGTTTTACTTGTTGACAACAAGTTTGATGCACGAGTAATCATAGGTCAAATTGTGAACTAGTTGTAATTATTGATTTTTCCCTATGTTTTCATTGAATCTGGGTTTTCCTGAGTTTTTTGTTGAGTATGAGTTGGACTCTTATTCTTTGATATTGATGAGTTTTTTGTTGAACCGAGTTTAGTAACTTTTAAAAATTCCTTCCAAAACAATGAAATTGTATTAATTTGTGGGGAGTTTTAAATTTAAGTTAATAGAAATCAAAATAAGCAGAATAGAAGAGATAAAACAAGTCAATCAAAACCTACAAAAGGATTCATTTCTTGCATGGTCACACAAATTATTATCTTGTTGATTCATTGAAATTAAGAAGAGAGGTCGTCACTATTATTTGATGTCCTTGAAGGGAAATGGGCATTTCCAAATTTCCTCTCATGTATCAAATATGTGGAAATGGGGATGAGCCATGGTTACAGAAAGAGGGAACCTTTCGCGGATTCATTGCCCCTATCATTTGCAACAAAAAGGAATCATATTGGAGAGAAATGCAAACAATAAAAATGGAAGGAGGGCAATGGTAGCAAGTAGAGGTTGAAGATCAAGGGGTAGAAGAGGAGAAGCCCCAACATTTGAAGTAATTTGGCAATCAGACCTAATGAGTAGGAACCAAAATGTTCTAGTAGTCGAGGGGAAATGCATATCAAAGGTTTGTGGAAGAAGGGAGAAGAGTGGAGGAGGAACCTATCTTGAAGTGGTGGGATCTTATTAGTTTGAGACTAGGGAGAAACAATTTTGTCATCGCTGCCTCATTGAGGCAAGAAATTCATCATTCCCTTGTTGGGATTGTTGCTTCAGTTGGGAGTATGCATAGAAAAATCTTTCTAGAAGTTCACAGAGGAGTAGGAATTTCAAGGAGAAGCAATTGAGTATCTAAGGATAGAGGTTTCCTATAGTTCTATTTTCTATCCTTCTTGTTGGTTTTTGAATGTCTTGATTCCCCATTTCTAAAATTGGATAAAACATTAAGATTTTTCTTTGGGCCAAATATGGTAAAGAGAGGGGACTAGACATGGTTAATTGGCACATTTTTACCATGCTTAGATAGGAGGGTGACCTTGGGCTTATTGATGTATTCACTCAAGGAAGTATTCTAGCAGCTAAATGGGTGGTTAGGATCCTTGAAGGTGTTGCCTTGAGGAACCCTTGTTACTTCCAGGTTTCTTCAATTGTAGTCATGTTATTTTTAGAGCTCCTCAATGCTTCAAGGTGTAGGGGTTGTTTGTGCTCAAGCATATTTGGGAGGCCCTAGAAACAGGTGCTAGTTGTCTTTCTTGGGATCTGTCTGGGAGCAGGAAGGGTTGAAATATCTCTTTCCTTTTATCTAGACTTGGAAGGTACACGGGCAATGAATTCATGACATCTCGTACTTCCAAGCTAGAGAATTTAGCAAAAAGTGTCTTCCTTTCTTGTAGGGTCTTTGGGATCTAGAGAGAGGGACATGGACAAATTGGAGGGAGCTAGTCAACTATTGAGGTCTTTTTGACTTTTGATAGAATCATCATTGTGGACTTGCAATTTGCTTGTTGCAATGGAGGATTTACCTAAAATGAATGGTTGTCTACATCATCCTATTTGGAGGGACTAGGTATGGAATTATGGTAAAGCCCTTTTTTAATATATTCAAAGAGAATTATACTTGTTCATGCATGGAGTTAGTGGGCTCCCATTTTGAATAAGAAGTGGGGTTGCTCAAATAGTGAAATTTGCTAGTACCAGCCATAGTATTGTTGAGTAATATTAACTATATTACAAATTGAGAGTGTTCACATGGTTGGTTCTTTACCAACAGTGGATATTCAAGTGGTCAGTAGTGAAGGTTCAATAACTATTGAGTTGGAGCTTGACAAGATTTCAGCCAGGAAAGACAAAAAGGTTTGGGCAACTTGGAATTATACATTTTTTGTTTGAAAATGCATCATATATTTCATCATATGACATAAATTATGTAGCACTGGTTTTCGGGACAGGAGAAAAGCAAGGATGAGGGGATGCATCCCTAGGATGGCTAGAGCACACCCCAAAATTATTATGCACAATACTTACACTTACTAGTTATGAGAGAGATCAAGTAACTTTAGGAAACTTAAGTGTAATTATTTTCAGTTTGCAATAATGTCCAAGAAGGGTCTATGAGATGAATGCTTGTCTCTATAACAATTTTTTTTCCTCATAGCTCTTGTTTATGATGATTATCTTAAACGGCATTCCCTTTTCAAAAGGTTCTTCAGACTTTTATAGTTGTGTTGAAAACCACTACAAAACACTTTGGGATACACAAGCATTCACTTTGTAAAGAGATTAGACTCATGTTTCAGAATAAGAAGGTTTTGAATATGAATTTATTCAAGCATTTAGTACCCAATCCAAGTCACAACTCTTTGATTGATTTCACAAGGCTTGAGGTTGGGATAGTGGAAGAACTGAACTTCATTAACTCACAAGGTCAACAAGATGTAAAATAAAACCCTAACTCACCTTGCCAAGGTGCACAAGAGGCAATGCTAGACAAGAGATTATAAGATCTTTACCAACGTCAACGGAGAAAAGAGAAAGAAGAACCTTAGATCTTTCCTTAGCCATGAGTTATCACAACTATTCTTTGAATCAACCTTGCGAGAGATACAGAACCCTACAAATCCATCATTCATCCTTCAAAGCAATAACAACATGCCAAAGAAAGAGGTGCGCTAGCCTTAGAAGCTCATTTTAGATCAAGATGAAAAGTAATAAGATAATGTTTGAATGTTTTTTTGTTACAAATGAGAGGGAGGTGCTCTTTATTTATATAGAGCGACCTAACCTCTTTAATTTTAGAGCCTACCTTACTAAAAGTAAAAGTAATTCAGAACTAGGGTTTGTCACCCACAAGTCAGGGACTAAACCTCAAATAGACATAAAATAATGATAAACTGATTCAAATGGATTCAACTAAGTGAAACGTTGAGCCTAAAGGAGGATGTCTTGCCCCAACTAACCTCAACGATGTGCTTTTCCCTCAACGTCCCTCTATTTAGAAAGGTAAGGCCTTCTTCACAAGATGATGCCATCATCACTTTTGCACATGGAGACCAAGAACAGGGGTAAAATATCAAAAGGAAGGACCAAGTGGGCATGGTGTGCTAAAGCGGGTATGAAAACCCTTACAAGTGCAATCACGTCTACATAGCATAAACTCAAGTATGGCTAGGATCCACTGAGCCGTTTGTCCTAATGTATTCATCTCAAAGTGCACCAAACACCTACCAAGGGCATAAATGCCCAACATGATGACGGGCTTCCGCCCATCAAGGTGTAGTCAGTAGAGCCACTAGGTCAACAATCCTTGAAATGGGAACCAAGAGGACCTGCCATGACCAGATCAAGGGTCTTGAGCCCCACTAAACCAACACTTTTACATTAGAAAGCTCATACTTGGCGTTTTACAATGAAAAAGACCCCCTCATTGTTGTACATCCTGAAGGGCACACTTTAGACAATTTGAGGCATAACACTAGGTATCCCCAAGTCCCCAAAATGCTACAATGGTGGGTACATGGGGGGGTTTGGGGGGAGCTGGTCCCTATGCAACACAGGACATAAATCAATATACATGCACACCAAGATTTTCAACCAAGGAGCCAAAGAGTGGTTACACTAGATACCCCTTCCTACATAAGCAAGGAAAGCTAGCATGTTTGCTCTGGCAGAAAATGGAACAATACCTATATTTTTCCTAAAAATGGCATTCTTGGCTAAAATTTGGATAGCTAGTTCTTGTCTAAATGTGGAACATTATCATGTCATGAATAGTTGGCAGTGGCTTGACAAAATCATTTCCATAATAAAAAATATGTGCTCCATTCTAATCACATTCCATAATCTCTTTCCATCCTACTAGATCATTCATTTGTTTCCAAACACAACCACTTCCATTGAAGAGGAGAAATAAGGAGATAAGATAGATAAGTTAAGATAATTTTATTAATGTCCAACTAATGACCACAAAAGTAGGCCAATGGGATTGTTGAGTACAAAGATGTTATTACAAAGTGGGAGTACCAAACGACCTCCTATAAAAAGTGGAAGACAAAAAAGTAAAGTAAAGTAGATTGTAGCATGAAATATATGCAAGGTCATAGAAAACATGAGGAACCCTTGACCTCGGGCACGAGAAGGTCTATTATGGAATAGGTCCATCTCTCCTAACATCCGAGGACAAATAAACAAAGGTCAAGATAGTATTTTGTCTAGAGGAAGGGATGGTGGAAGACATGGGTTGCCCATTGAGCTACTGTTGAGAAGAGGTAGCCCATCACTGAGGCTTGGGGGGTCTTGTCTGCCTCAAGGAGAGGGGTGGTTTGGTCTTGTCATGTCGTTGAGATCTTAAGGGATGTAGGGTCTCATAGGTCAGGACTAATTTGGAAGTTACGATTGTGTTGCTATCAAAATCTCTTAGTGCCTCTTCTGGAGGGTAGCATTGTGAAGTAGAAGGTAATTCGTTGGGTTGAATTTGGTTGAATAGAAGGATGAAGAATATGGGCTCAGAGCTTGATGGTCTTATATATGTATAAAGCTAAGCATATTTGGTTGGTATATTTGAAGAAGTTGACGAGGGTTTGAGTCTCCTTGAAAAGGTAGTAGAACCTCCCTTTGATCTCCTAGTAGATGGGGCAACAAAAAATGAAGTGCTCCTTTGCCTTGTTATTATGAAGATGGCACACTCGGTTGATCCTATTAGAATGGTTGATTTGGTGGTCTATCTCTACCTAAAGTCTGTGAGAGCCCACTTTGAATTGGCTAAGTCGTTATCCTGAAGATGGCACACTTGGTTGATCCTGTCAGAATGGTCGATTTGGTGGTCCCTCTCTACCTAAAGTCTATGAGAGCCCACTTTGAATTGGCCAAGGGGAATGTGAAGAGTGTGTAACCAATGGTAGAGGGTATACTATGGTCAAATAATGATGTTGTCTCTCATCTCCAAGAAGTGCTCAACATAGAAAGCCATCTTAGGGCGTAACCCTTCCCAAGGGTTGACCTAAGTGATTTGGATAAATTTCCTGTAAATGTCATCTTTGATTATCTTGTTTAGTTCATGTCTAGTAGGTAAGAGGTGTCCAGGTACCTCCAAAAACTATCTAAAAGGAGGAAAATGGTCTATTTGAATTCCCATAGAATCCAAAAGAATTGAGACCCTCAAGCATGTCTTGGAGTGCTGGATGAGGCAATAGAGGAATAGGCCAAGTACGGTTATTGGTTCCGCCTTGTCGTGAGTCGACAAAGCTCTGGAGGTGGTGCAGAAAAGAGACTAGACTAAACACCACTTTAATTTGGAAGGCTTGGGCACCAAAATCTGCTAGGATGATGTGTTGAGGAACAACTTGTTTGCACCTAATGATGTGTTGGAGGAGAAGAGTCTATACTCTCTTGATTGAGGCCCAATTAGAATCCAACAAACCAGGCCCCCAAATCTCAAAGCCATAGAGAACAGTGGGTCGGATAAGAGAGTCCATGATGGTCATCTTGGACAAGATGTCTTGAAAGTGGTGTCAGAAGCATTATTTCTTGAGGAGGGCTAAGGATCCATAACCCTTGTTGACTTGAGGCTGAAGGGCATGTCGCAAACTAAAGCAAGGTCTTGAAAATTGCACCCCCACGTATGTGTAGGAGCTAGTGATCTCAATCTCCTCCCCTTTGAAGATGAAGTGAAGGTTTGATAAAGTCTTCTTCATCCCGTTGAAGATCATAGCCTTGGTTTTTCCCACGTTGATTACCAACTGTCGAAGGTCACAAAAAAGAGCGAAAGTATCCAATTGTTTTTACAACCCCTTTGGAGATGAGTCCAAGAGGACCACATCATCAACAAAAAGGAGAATAGATATATGAACTTGGTGGAGGAGGCCCCTGTCTCCATCTTGGATATGCTTGTGAAGGAAGGTCTCCAACTCATCAATATAGATACCAAACAAGGTGGGGGACAGGGGGCATCCCTGCTTAACCACAATGGTACTCCATATGAAGTTAGATGCCCCATGAGCTATGCGAAGATGACCAAGGACCAACTCATAAGGAACATGATAGCAATTGGTAGGGTCTCGGAGAGGCCAATGTCTCTAAGCCTCTAGAATAGGGCCTCTCTAGGAACAAAATCAAAAGCCTTTTGAAAATCTACAAAGCAGCAGCATTATACTTGAAATAGTTGATTCTTTGCCACCACGTTGCTATGAAGGACCAACTACTCAAGAACTCAAGTCGTAGATCCAGCTTGCGTGTTATCTTGAACATTCCCCTTCTTACAAAAATGATCTGCCATTGAACAAGCTGGCTGAATCTTAGCATAAAGCTCTTTGGTTCAGCAGTCCACAAGGGCTTCTCATGAGACCATTTTCAATCCTTCCAAATAGGTCCACGAGGATAGATATTTAGGTCAAACAAACAATTATTTATTACCCTCTAACAAATTGTAGTAAAGGCAGGTTGGTCGACGGCCTAAAGTCTTTGAGACTGATTAACAGGTCTCTGGGATAACCACTTACCTTCCACTCTGTTCCACAAATATACTCACATATGAAAGCCTTTCTTTGCTTTGGTTGTGCAAAAATTAATTTTTCCTTGATTAATATGCATCTGATGTGAATTTGGACATCATTTGTGTCTTATAAAGAAGGCATTCTTATTTTCACTAAAATGCACCCTGAGCTGTGGATCTTTAACTCTCAGGATTTAGAACAATATTTAAACTGACAAATTAGTTAGAGATAAGGAAAAGACATGTTGCAGCTTGAAGTCTAAGAAATTTCACATATTGATCTGCATCTTGGTTTGTCTGAATTTTTTTTTGGCATTTGAAGTTTTTGGAAGTATTTTCATTTTGGGCAGCAAGCATTTGGTGCCAATAAAGAATTAAATATGTAAAGTAGTAAATGAAATCATACTGAACAAAAGCATATTTCAATACCATTGATGATTCTATAAAAGTGGAATATTGATCTTTTGGTTGGCAATAAATATGAGTTAAATACATAGCTCTAGATAGGGCTTTTACAGATGTAATTATTTGTTTCATTTATAGTTTTGATATTTTTTTAGTGCCTTCCCTTGTGCTGTCCTTGAGAGTTGATCCCTTCTCCCTCCTATACCACTAACTTGCCTGTCTCCCTCTCCCTAAAACTTCCATGCAACATAGTTAAGAATGCATCTATGCTGGTGAGTGGACCATTATTGAGTCTGTTTAACTGACATCTGTAGTTCCTTGGAGAACATGAGAAAGCCAAACAGTTACTTTTGTTGGACATTGCATGTTCCTTTTCCTCTTGGAATCCGACTGAATGCAAGGCTCAGCTCATTTTAAACAGGCAACTCAGAATTTTATGTGCGGGCAAATCAAAGAGTAATGTCATTCCCTAACACCTTTTGTGGGGCAGGTTCAGCAAAGCCACCATCGATGTTTCCATTCATGTCGAATTCATGCCCAAACTCACTAGCTTAAAAGAGAGGATAATTGCCTCATTCAGTTTCTGGATAGCCAATAGTGATACCTGTAGTCATTTTCCCTGTACTTTCGAGAGTAAGCACAATGAACACCTGCAATTAATTTTCAGAGATGCCATTTCCAGCAGTAAAACATAATCAATAATTACCAAGAATTAGTTAAGAGATTTCTGTTGCAAGATTTATGTGGTGATTGATTTCATATCTTTCATGTGCTGGAAAATCCACAGTAGCCATTTCTGTTATCGACGTTTCGAATCCATAACAGGATTCATCATCAGGAGGCAGGACAGTAGTTAAGAGATGTTTCTTCTTTTCAAATTTGATGTTGTTATTCACAATGTTCCATGGTTTTGCATCCCTAGGGGATGAGGATGCATCCTTACGCTCTCAACCTATGTTGCATGGGAGCGCCCCCCTCTTTCTGCTCCCGTTCCAGGAAGTGTCCAAGAAGCGCTGGAAAAGCACGGTTCCTAAATGCTCCCGTATGGGAGCGTTTTTAGGAAGCTTGCTTCCTTGCCCAAAAAAATGCTCCCACCTTTTTTCCAAGTTTAAAAAAGCAAAACAAAAAGTTAAGTGATGGGTGAGTGGGAACTGACCCTAGGTCCATACTAATGCTAAATAAAGGTTGACATTCTCCTTATCTTTCATTTTCTATCATTTTACTTAAATTTTTAACATTACCATTAATTGTTTTAGGATGTTTGAGAGTGGTTCCAACCTCATCGGACTAAAAATGCAAAAATTAGAATTTTTGATCCCATTCAAAATTCAAAGGCTTAACAGTTTTTAGGATTTTAGGATTGCAATGTTTCCACTGGATTCTATCATGTATGAGGGTATGGGATTGCCATTTAATCAAACACATCAACCCCTCTATGTATCTTGATGTTGGTGGTGTTGATTGTTCAGATCGATGTTGGTGGCCTCAAAACTAGTTTTTGAAGAATCCCTAGTTTATAGCATCTTTATTGATGTACTTTGGTTCATATATGGATCGCACTCGAAGCTATTTTGGTTGTATGCACTCTTACTTGCTATATACATGAGACACTTTGCATATTTGTGTATAATGGTTTGAATTTTGATGGATGCACATGGTTTTGTTGACATATGCATCAAAAAATATATTATATAAAAAACGCTCCCACCTCAGAAGCTCTTGAAAATTTCGCTTTTCGCTTCGCTCCTGCTTTCGCTCTCCACTCCCAACAATGTAGCTCTCAACACTCCTTGGCATTGGAACTTAATTTGGAATGCCCCTTTCTGTCCCCTGTATACCCTGGTACTTGGTGACTTCACTGGGTTGTCCCCTGCAAAAATGGAATGCTTCCAGTACTTGGGGGCATTCTGGGAGACTCTCTACAAGGGCACACCCTCATAAAAACACATAATTTTTATTTACTAGTGGAATTGACAATTGGGGCGGGGCTAGTACTCATGAGACATGGGGTTGATTCCCATCTGCTACCACTATACCTCTAGGTGCATCCACACAGCCCCTCATCATGGAGCACGGGCTAGCCAAGGTTTGAACCCGTGATGTTGCAAGGAGTGCCCTAACAGTACACTCTGTTGCCACTTGGTCTATACCCCTGGTGGCCATAAATGCACATAATTAAAAACCACAGAAAACATACAATTTTTCTTTGAAGCAAGGATGGGGACTCACCACCCTCACCTTGCCTTTTCTTCCATATATAGTTCTACCAAATCCTAGATTTTGTTGTTTCTCACCTACAACATAATAGTTTTTGTATATTATATTGAGGAGGTTGAAGTTGGAATTTTGTGAACAAGCTTTAAAGTACAGAAAAATGTGGACAACAGAGGTTTTCTACCATATTCCAAATGTTTCAGGTCCAGCAAGCATTTTTTTAGTGAGAACTTGGAAAAGGATAAACCTTTTCTCGTTCCTTCAGCTGGAAAAGTTAAAACAACAGCTAGATTTGAACTTTCAGCTGGAAAAGTTAAAACAACAGCTAGATTTGAACTATGGGTTGGTTGTCTTCACATTCCTGTAGATGATGTTGATAGTTCCCTGTGGCACAGATGTAGAGGACCAGTCGGACGCTTATTGAGCATGACTAGTGGTTTGAGCTTTGTTCCATTTCTTTTTTTTTGGTTATTTTTTGTTACTACTGTTTTGACTGTTTTCTTTTTAAATGATGATGGATTATTATATTTCATTTTGATTTAAAATGAGAAATACAATGATTCTCCTATTTTGAATACCAATTTTCAAATTGTGTAAGTGCTAATTGGATTATGAATATTGTTACAGTTTCAATTGTATAATTGTGTGATCAATTATGCATAAAAAGTTCTGTTATGTTTTAAATTTAGGATTTGTTGTGTTTTAGCTTTTTTACATAAGGCAAACCCCCTATGCTGGGGATCCTAACATCCCCTGAAATTTGGGGGATCTCTCCATATGTCCCATTGATGCATCCCCATGTCCTCATGTCTCTGCATCCCTTAAACTTGGTGGAACAATGGTTACATGAGATGATTTCGTTAAAACTTAAATCTTAATATTAACTGGCTTAAATTCCTATAAATTTCTTGATAGTATCATGAACTGAAATATTTCTTTTATCTTGCAGATCTTGTTCTAAAAGACAAAGTTTTTGTGTATGACCTAGAAAATCAGCGGATAGGCTGGACCAGCTTTGATTGTAAGTTTCTGTTTCTGGATCTGTTTTGAGTATATGAAATCATTTTCCTCGTAACATCTGTATGTTTGCCAAATTAGTCTCATATCTACAGTCTCAGAGACCTATTCTTGATGCTTAGTCAAAAATGTGAATGCAATATTGAATTTATATTGTAGTGCTTGAGCTCTGTTCATTTTGCTTGCTAAATAAAGCTTGCACATAAGAACTAGTCTATATATATGCTTACATTATGGTTGTGTTTTCATTTGCCCAAAGTGCAATCATTCAGGCATCTACAGTTCTGTTCCTAGGTTTACATGTTACATGGCTATATCTGCATTGTTTATACTGCCATAAGTCAATAGGAAAATCAGTGTTTTAGACTATTTGACTCTGCATGTTGCTGCCTTGCTTTGTTTGTAGTGGCTCTAGTCGAGGGTCAAATGCATTTAAGATTTAATTGTGATTGAATTTCCTTGGAAAACTTCAGGCTCCACAACTGTTAATGTCTCAACAACTTCTGGTGAAGGCAAGTCCATTGACTCTGCAAAGCTGAATAGCAATGGAAGCGCACCATCCAGAACACTGAAAGAGCTTGCCATAAATTTGTGTTATTGTTTCTTGTTCTTGTTGTCTTCTATATTGTAATTCTTTATAGCAACAAATGAGAAAATTCTCATTCTTTATAGCTCATCTTAGCAAATGGCTATCTGATAACTTCATTGTATTTTGTATATCGTGGGCATGGAATTGTTAATACAAAAGTTAACTGATCATTCATAAGGTTTAGCATGCCCCATTGGATTGGTGATTAGAGATGATGTTACATGGATTTTCTCTTTTTCTGCAATATCTATTCAGTGGAAGAAGAGAATTACAACAGCTCTTGTTATATCTTACCGTACTGGTCTCTATTTGGGGAAATTGGGACTTATACGAATGAGGATAATGTTCACCAATGTGTAAATCAATATAATAAAAATGTGAAAGAAGAGTTTTATATTCGCATCCTTGCAAAGTTTTATATTATTGTTTTGGTGCATTATGTTCTGATCATGAATTTTTAATTATGGAGAATTTTTAATTTCAGGAAACTGAAAAGCATATTCCAAGTAAGCTTTTGATAAGAAATGTTAGTAAAAAAAATTCATAATATGGTCCCCTTGGCATCAATTGGGGAAAGCTATACTCAGAACAAAACTGACAGAGTGTGAAGAAGTGCTTTGGGGAAATTTGTTTATGTTAAATTTCCTTATTACATTTAAATTCCCTTATTAGACCGTTAGGTTGCAGTTTTGACAATTTAACTTGGCTAAGATATTAAGTGAGGTCCACAATATTCACAGAGGTAACTTGTGAGACTTGATCTTGTGGCCTACTGCTTACAATTCTCATTACCAACTACTTTACCCAACCCACTGGATGTAACAAATTCAAAAATATGTGAAGCAACTTTTTCTGGCAACAAAAATGTTAATTATGACGATGATGAGCGACTCAATGAGAGTTCTTATTACAGCACATAAAATCCGCAAAAGGATAACGTTAGAATATACAATTAGAAAGAGCTGCAATTTGTGGAGAAGTTTCTACAAAGATAAAGTGAATGGAATTGCTTTTGACAGTCCATGGCTCTAGCTTTATAGGTAAAGCAAGGCTACTCTGTATTTCTGATTGCTCCGAAGAAATAGACTTTCATTAATACTGTTGCTTGGTCTGCACATCTTTGGTCTTTGGTCGTCCTCTTTCGGGTTTGTGGTATACAGTTGTCACTGTGACAAGTGGTTAATCTGGAAATATAAATTCTGGAAAAGCTTTCCTACATCCACCGCAGAATGTTACCTTTTGCAATAGTTCCACTGCATTTAGCAATGGGGAAAACAGGAATAACTGCCCTGCTACTTCCTTGATAGAGATTATTATAAATGGATCCCTTCCCAAATTGGAAAATCTTGGTTGTTGGTTCATCTCTATGCAAGGAAATTGAGTGGATTGGAAGCATGGATATGCAGAAGATAGAATCCTTGTTCCACTGCATTTAGCAATGGGGAAAACAGGAATAACTGCCCTGCTACTTCCTTGATAGAGATTATTATAAATGGATCCCTTCCCAAATTGGACAATCTTGGTTGTTGGTTCATCTCTATGCAAGGAAATTGAGTGGATTGGAAGCATGGATATGCAGAAGATAGAATCCTTGTTCTGCCGTAGGTGTTTTTCTATATGAAGTTCGCTTTATAAACACTGTTCACTTTGTCGTCTATCTAGCGAATAACATTTCTCCATGAATAACATTTTTCCACGTGTCTTCCTCCATAGCTGGGCATTGTCCATTGTTTTCCGTCTGTTGTCCACTCGTTTCTGCAGGTGTCCCCTTTCCATCAATGACCTTTTACTATGTGTGTATACAGTGAATTGTCTACTGGTCCCAGATAGTTGCCACCGGTCTTTGCTCGTTCTACTCCGCCAGGCCCATCCTGCTCGCAAAGCAGCGATTCCCAAGGGACGTTGCTTTGGTATTTAACTAAAGTGAGAATATGTACGCCTGTCGCATCTATAAGCTCTCTTCAACAGTGACAACATACTTTCATTGACATACACTAGAGAAACACTGATACCTATTATCAAGAAAATTCCTATTAAATTGCACAACAAAAGAAGTAGAAACAATGAGATCTCGCTGAAAAGGAATCGAGCTCAAAATTATAGAATCTATATGGTTAAATCCAATCCACTGAATGAATAAACTAGAGAAACCAAAATTAAAATCTGGCATGGGATATATATACTCACAGATACGAAGGTATGATCCTCTTGACTGTAGACTGACAGAGTTTCATTAATTCTTTGTGATTTTCCAAAACCAGGCCTTACGAAAATCAAAGATGAACAGAAATTCCTTATGATTTTCCAAAACCAGGCCTTACGAAAATAAAAAATGAACGAAAATTTTGATTGCTTCCGTTTTGATTTCGCAAGGGGAAGATCCCTCTACAGTTACGGATTCAATGAGATGCATTGCCAAGTATCCGTGATATTTAATGTATTCTGAAGAATAAACCCAATGGATAGTCTAGAAATTCTATTAATCAACGTCAGTTGAATTTTCTTCTTTTTCTACAAAGCAGAAATTGTGCAGTTATAATTAAGCTTTAATAAATATTAAAAAAAAAGTTGATATCAAGGGAAACTGAATAATCAAATAAATAGAAAATGACCAATTAGAGATAAGTCAAGATCGGAATGCCACAACCAAATCGCAATGCATAGAAGGATTTTGATGAACAACATATGTATAAAATTTGAAATCTACATTGTTTAAATTCTAATTTGGAGTATTTGGGTTGTTTTAAAACATATAAAAATATAAAAACCGGTAGGATGGCAATCTCCGTCACTGAAATCGTAGCAAATAATGAATACAATGACCTATCTAAAATGGTTGCATGAAAATAAACCAAACATTTAGTTGAAAGAAACCAAAAACACCGGAAAGTGGGGGCTTTTTAGTTAGAGTTTACACCCACCTCAAAAAATGGAAGGGTCCTAAGCGAGTGAGACTCCAACTTAGTGTCCCATAGAACTCCAATATCACAAAGAGTGTTTTTTTTTTAAATGTGAGGACCATTTGTATTTTGGCCATAAAATGTATTTGTAGCAATAAAATGAGGATTTTTTTTTTAAATTTTAATTTTGAGTTTGTTTATTTATTAATTTATTAAGTTTTTATGTAATTGACAAGATTTTAAGATATAATATCTTATGAATATTAATAAAAAGAAAAAATTTAATTACTAAATTGAATAAAGTATATAGTTATTTAACTAATAACTAATGATCATAATGAATCTGAATATTCATAATATATTAAGTATTATTGAAAATGAATAGTTTGAAGTGTGATTTATTTTCATAAATAGTTTGAAGTGTAATTTTTTTTATTTAAAACATTATATATTATCTCATTGCATTTCATAAAATTTATAATTTATGTAAACTTAATTTTATAGAATTTATAATTTATGTAAATATAGATATGTAAACACTTAATTTGTTTATTGTTAAGATAATTCTTTTTACATTATATCTTTGAAGTAATATTATTCTTTTTAATGTCTAAATTTGGTATTTATGTTTTAATTTTTTTATATAAAAGTTTTCTATTAAGTCTCCTTCTCTTTTATAAAAAAAAAAAGTTAGATAGATAATACAAATTTAAGTTAGTACATATTTTCTCTAACATATTTGATTATAATTATTATTTGTTATAAGTATTATATGCATCTACTTTCCATGCAACACCATTTTTCTTGAATAGTGAACATAGTGTTTCAAAAGGTTTTATAATTGAAGTTGAAGGAGAAGCTAACAATAAAACAAACTTATTGTTATTGAGGTTTTAATGAATATTAAGACGAGATATAAGCATTTAGGTATCACATATTTGGCATCTTGGAATAATTGTTATGACTTTAAACAATTTTATCTCACATTGATTGTGAGTTCTAATTCATGGAAATATATTCCAAGTCTTAACATACTTTGCTCCTTATCTCAAATGAGGTTGTTCACAAAAATATGACCCTATTATTAACATGGAAAATATCCCAATGAAGAAATTAGCCTTTTAAATTTTCCTTAATTGCATTACATACCCATAGTTGAGTGGAAAATTGCTAATTCTCAACTATTTTCTTGGATGGCCTTGATTAAAATATAAATTTCATAGCGTAAATCTCTTTTAGGAGCTAAACATGAAAGCGGTGAGCTTTCTAAAAGAACATTAGTTATAGTATTTTTAAGCTAGTAATCAAATCCTTACATGTTCTTTGCATTTGTTTTTAATGAAGTTGTGATGTTTATATATGTATTTTTTATTATATTATGAGTTTTTATAGATAATGTATACCCTAGTTAGAGGTTTTTACCACGTCTATTATGTATTACTTGGACCTTGAGTCTAGGACAATTCCCTAGTTTTGGATTTTTTGAGGTTGGCCAAGATAAAATTATCAACATTTATTAACATTGAATCATTCCAAGACGCATA
>LPNX010328143.1:1310497-1353357 GCA_001517045.1 Pseudotsuga menziesii | reverse complement strand
AGATTTATGGTGTACTATACATAAAACAATGGTCATGCTTACATAAACAAGTGTAATTAACACTATAAGAAATAAGCATTGGTCACACATAAGTGGTTGTCAGTTACAAGACCTAAAAAATGTTAGTTTCATGAGCATATGGGTGATAGGCGAATTTATTATTGCCAATGCAGCAATATGCGGTTGGTGGTGGTGGAGGTGAACTAATTATTTCCAATGCAGGCATGAACACAGTTGGTGCTATCATCATAAGTGATGGGATTACTTTCATGGCATCTGATCTCGGAGAATACCATCTGAGGAGACTTATCCTGAGTAGTGATGGAAATTCAAGAGTCTACTCTTGGAATCATAGTTCCTCCGGCTGGATTATCGCGTGGAGGGAAATTCAATAACAGTGCAAAATCTGTGGTATGCACAGGGACCCAATGCTCTCTGTGTAGACAAACTTGATGATACTCATTCTTGCATATGACCTCATGGTTTCCATGCCAAAAATAGCAATGATACATGCACGGTTTTGAATTACAAGTATGGAGACATGTTCACATCCCATTTGTTTAGAAATCAGGTTCTCTATTCTCTTGATCCTTAAGTGTAAATTGAAAGCATTGGTTAGGGTCTTAATTGAAAGCATTGAGAGCATGTGAGAGGCATGAAAGTGGCAGGATTGTAAGAGATATCATAGGTAAGCAGTGATTGTGAATTCCCTCTTTCTTTTACTACTGGACCTTGCATTTACACACCTTCATAATGGTGTTCAATCAATACCCGCCGTTAACACTTTTCAATTCCATTTATACAGCATTTAAGCTTCTCTTAAATGCTTATTTCTTTGTTGCATGGGATACCGAGGGTCTCTTATTGGTGCCCAATAAATTGCCAACTACTTTTAATTAATCCATGCGCAAGATATAATGCTTTGTGTGTATGGGAGTTGCTCTTATTTGCCCTTCATAAATTGAAGTTAGGGTTTTGTTGATAGCATGGATTTTCCAACTTTTATTACACCTTGTAGAGTTTTACCTATATTATCTATTAAGGGATAGTAGATTATGTCATATCACCACACATACCTGTCATGTTGTACATCAATTTGCTGAATTCCAACTTTCTCTTTAACTCCAACAATTTATTACGATCATTGATACGAAGGAAAAATAAAAATCGAGAATTGTTTCACATGAATCCATGCAGAGGGATGTTTGTATCTATTTTCCATGTTAATGAGCTATTCCAATTTTAACTACTAGAGAAAACTCTGTTGGCAACAATGATTATGAACAACTTGCAGAATTAAACTCTCAAATTGAAACTAAACACATAACAATTCAAACCAGCAAAAAATCCACTGTAAAATATTTGCAAGATAATTTAATTTTGTTTTAAAATCCTTAAATGGATGGCATAAATTAACTGGCCTAAAATGAATGACTAAAATTAAGAATTCCAAGGATTAATAATGAGCCGTTTGGTTAATCTGTTGTGGTTATTCAAGATAGGTATGAGATGAGATGGACAACATGATAGGGTTTAGAGGAGTTTGGAAAGGGGAGACAATAGCACGATATTTCAAAACCTAGAAAATGAAGCTAGAACTAAAATAATTTACACACGTTTCCCTGGTGGTAGCCTTGACATGTGGCTTGCTAAGAATGCATGCTTATTTGAGGACAAATTCATTCCCTCTTTCCAATGTGTTGTTCAAATCATATCTATCTTTTTCAATTACAAGTCGCCAAAGTCAGTGTCCATAGATAACATTTCCACGAGCCTCTTGATAAAGCTAGCGAATGGCACTATTTTCATGCAACATAGCCAAGAAATAAATGCCTCTTTAGCATTTATTCTATAAGTTTGATTGCTTCTTACAACCCACCTTTATTGCAATGTCAAAATCCATTATTAACGTTGGTGTGACTAAAGATATTGGCAGAGTTTCTCTCATTTCCATTTCATGATATAATGGAAAAGTTGTCTCAAGGGTGCATATTTTTTTGTGCCCTTTTATCACTAAGTGGAATCTAAAACCATCGGGTGGAATGCTTCATTTCTCCAATTCAAAGAGAAGAGTGGACATCTTCTAAATCTTACATTTTTTGAAGTATTCAACATTTAATAGCTTGTAAATAATAATGTTTCAAACAAAAACATTAGCTGAAACATTTTTGGGAAATCCTCTGCATCCTCCAAATAGCCTTCCTTACAGAGAATGTGTACGAATGTAGAGTATGTGTAAGTGGGAATAATACTTTTTCTCTCAATGACATTCATAAAGCTAAAAGTTTCTACCTGGGGGGCTTCATTGCAAAGTACATTCATTATTGAATTGTATGTCACATCACTAAGCATAGTCCCTTTAATTCCACTTCCTTGCGCAGTTCTAAATCTTCATCCAACCAATCTTCATTACATTATATCAATTGCTATTGTGTAAAAAAAATCATTCACCACAATTCCTTTTTCATATCTTCCCTTGCAATCTCATATGATTCTTTCACCCTCACGTTTTATGTTTGCCCTTTCATAATTTGAAATTATGTTTCTACAAAAAGTATTGTCATTAGTGACTAATCCTTTCTCTAGAGTTATTTGAAAAATATTATTGGCGTCTTCCAAACTATCTTTGCTTGCAAAGATCATTTAAAAGCACTTTGAAGACTTGGCAGGAGGTGCATCTAATGCATTCTAAGGTGCATCCTTAAAGCCATATCTATCTTTCCCACTTTCTGAATCCCGCAAATGATAACACCGTACATACAAAAATTAGTTACAATAACTCTCTCTTCCTTTCTATAATACAAATTCATAGAAAAATCCGCATCTTCCTCGCAAAAATTGTGAATATGTAAATTGTAAGTTCTAACATTAGAGAAAACATATTCCAAATATGTTCACGAGTTCTTTAGCCTCCTGTTTTCTGCCATTTCTAGAGTTCCCCAAAATATTTCATGTAATTACTCATATGGGAGAATAATTTTCCTTTTTTCATAACAGTATCAAATTCACCTTGCTAGAAAAATTTATCAATAACAGTGACATAAATATTGTTGGTTTGTATATTTCACAGCCTATCATGCTATCAAGAAGTTTATGGGCTAACAACATCTTGAATGTACTTATCTCAACATTCCATAAAGTGTTTTTTCATATATTACATGATTTATACATTTGTTATTTATTATCTTGTATATTCCTTATATGGAAATTCTTTGTTATATTCCCGTCTTCCAGAAAGTTGGTTACTTTATCCCATGGCAACATATGAAAATTTATGCAATAAAAACATTCAACTACTAAGATATCAACTAGCTTCATGATTCTTAGGGATTGGTTTTCATATGGTGTTTTATCTTGTCCACTTTTAAAATCATAAATTATATACTTTGTTCTTTGTCCATGCCATGAAGGGGTACGTTGGTTAGTTTAATTTAATAAATATTTTGTTTCATTTTTCTTTTGAATAGTTATTTAGCATGCCATATATTCACGATTAAGTTTGAATATGTTTTTTTAGCATGCCATATATTCACTATTGAGCTATGTGGTAAAACCTCTTTTGACTTCTTTCTCTTGAGCACTTTTAAAAATTATTTCTTTTATGATATGTTTAACCCTTTAACTATGGATCTTTTGATGGTTTTAAAATATATTTTAATTAAATTTATCCGAAGGTGGTAATCTTTTTATTTTATTTTTAAATACATTAAAATATTTTGGATATTTTATCATATTTTGTATGTTTGCATTGTATCTTATAGATGTTTAAAAAAAATACTAAAGGTTCATGTTTTTTCATTTGTATGTTTGGAGATAGTCACTTACCAATCTAAAGTTTAAAGCATGTCATTGAAGTGTCAACTAGTTTATGAGTTTGCAAAATGGCCATAAAGTGTTTTGGTAATAATTCAATCCTAGACTCGAGAGATTGTACACATATTATGTGCAAATATGGTTAAGCAATGAATTAGAAGACTTGCCAAGTATGGAAACATTGCTATCTTTGGTAGTATTGCCAGAGGGATGTGTGAAGTTGAAGAGCATATGCGGGCTGGAGCATGTGACAAAGTCCACAAAATATCCCCAACGGGTATATATACTCATAAACTTTATATATATGATTAAGGTTAAGGTTGTAGAAAACACTGATCTCGATTGAAGAGTCTTGTATCTTCTCAAAAAGTCAGAAATATTCACTAGAGGCACTCAGACCATCTGTAGAAAACTGGTTGTCTTGATAGATAATTCGAGGATGGATAAATAATGTTCTTGTAAGAGATGACCATCTTTTATTTTTCCCCATAACCCCGAACTTATAGGGATTCCTTCGACAAGGAGTCTGCTTCACCATTCAATTCTTTGTAGGAGTCTACTATACATCCATGAAATAAATGGTTAATATTTTCTTTTCTATATAATGAAAGTATAGCCAAAATTATATAATCTATTTAGTGGCTACATTATCATAAAAACAACTTAGTAATCTCAATAAAAACATGAGAATAAGTCAACAAAAAGCATCACATCAGATTGATTTGTTGAATAAAACTTTATTTAACCTATCACAAGTGTGTGATGACTCGACCCAAGCAAAATAATGACGTCGTTAGCTACATGAGCAAAGAGACGATCTTGTAGTATCATCATATTTTTTATAGCAAGCAAAAACAACAGAGACAACGAACAAGAATAACAAATGCCCAACATGTGATCTACTACATCACTCAACTTATAGTAGCGTTTGTTGTTTCTGTTAGCAAAACCCTTCACGTGTATTTCCAGATTCAACTTGTGCTTGAAGTTGCCCCTAAAAAAATTTGTTGTGACTATGCCTCATGTGAATTCAGATGCAACTGCTAAAGCTGCATCTGTTGCATGAACCTAGACAAGGAGGGGCGGTCTTGGGTATGGGGAAACTGAGGCATTGGAAATATTGGTTGTAGAAACATCTAAGAGGATCGATCAACATTTGATAGAAAAAATGTATGGTCAATTCAAGTTCAGAGTACATTGCCTTGCAATCAATAGACACTTACTTCTTGGCCAAGGTGACTTCATTCAGTATCTCACGGACAATGTGGGATCTGATCTCTCTCAACCAACTAACATTATAAGCTCTTTCAAGTTTCCAAGGCTACTGGAGACTGCAATTTGTGCCGCCAATGCTTAATATGATGACCTAGATATATTACATAGGCTGAGAGTGAAGATGGTGCCATACCATAGTGGATACAGGGGGTGGGATGTTTTCTCACTGGAATATAATGCAAGAGATCGTCTGAATACCATCTTTACAGAGTCTATGATTGCCAGGTACCTTTTAAGATGAGTCAAATTTATTCTACTTATATGATTTAAGTTCTATGTATGTTAAATTTTGTTTGCTAGAATTTGCCTCATTCTAAACTAATCTAAATATTGGAAAAATCAATCTATTTCCAAACTAATAGAAATGGACATAAAGGAAAGATTCTCACCTCATAATACCACTCCCTAATTTATGAGAAAAAATACAATAAGATATATAAATGTACATCTTAAATATTTTGCTAATAATAAATTAAAATGAAGCTATGTCATACAATCCAAACTTCTAAGAATTTGTTTGAACTTTGTCACGTTATCCAAAATTCTAAGAATTTTTCATTTTTATAGCTAAAAATAACATGAAGTTGGTCAAGGTTTTGTAATTTGTAAAGTAATTGTTAAGCTAAATGTTTATTAAAATTTGTGAAACACATGAGTTATATCAAAGATGGTCAAGTATAAACTTTGCTTGCATATATATATTTAAACAATATTACATCTCTTTTATATGTGTGGAAGTTTTACAAAGCATTGAAGTCTCTCTTCATAAGTGGTTAATGTCATGCTTTTAAGTGTTTTATAATTTGTTAACAAAAAGTTAAGATAGAGTAGGTAATACATTGACAAACTTTAAAATGTTATATATTTTTATTAAAAATGTTATATGTTATTTGACCTTAATTGATTCCTTAAATAGAATGTTTTGTAAAAGCAAAAATAACACAAAACTAAAATTTTAAATAACTATTTATAAAGTTTTAAAATAATAGATATTAATTTCCATTTAGATACAACCAAAGATTGTGCATATTAGTGGAGATTGTTTTACTTTAACATGAATATAAATATTGTACTATACAATGGAGTTTGTTGGAAAACAAATAAATTGATTTTAACATGAATATAAATATTGTATTCTACAATGGAGGTTCTTAGAAAACAAAGTAATAAAATCGAGGTTGTTGGAAAACAAATAATTGAGTTCAAAATTTTCTTTTAGTTATATATAATAGGTAGTCATTATTCTACATTTTTGTATGTTGTTTGGCAATATATAAAAATGTTACCTATTTGACACAAATGAAGCTAACCAAAATATTTTCAAATTACATTGTTGCTCACATTTGAATTTATAGGTTTACACTAAAACACGAGATTATGCTCATCTCTTCCAAACATTATAGCTTGGAACATATTTTTAAAGGGACTACAACTCTAGATCATGGTATTATTGTCCTTTCTTCATCAAGTTATCTTGGATTTCATATCAATCACAAATTACCACTCAATTGTTTGGTAGCAAGGTTGGAAATTCACATGAATAACACTTGTCAAAATTGTAATTTTTTACCAAATTCTAAAACGTTTTTTACGTTATAATCCAATTTGTGACGGTCTTCCTGGAGTGTTACACGTATTTGATGGTTAAATTGACCTATAATGTGCAATTCAATCGTAAAATTCCATCACTAATTGGTAGTGACCCAAAAATTTTACTACATTTCATTCCTTTATCTGCTTGAAAGGGTTGAATATTTTTCTCATGCAAATACAAGTACATTGCAAGAAGGCTGATTGGATAGGTGTATGTATGTTCTCCCATGTCATTTTCTAAAACTTTAAATAATTATTAATATTTAAGCTTTTCAACTCAAACTTACCTAAGATTCAATGTTGCAAACATAATGAGTACAATACATGGTGTTTCATGTTCCAAGCATATACTTTACAAGTGAACACATTTAATAAGGCAAACCCATCCAAATCCCTTCCAAGCTATGTCTATGTGGGTATTTCTTATAATCTCAATCTCTTTTTGTAATTTCTTTTAATATCGATTTCATAAATTGTAATTTCTCTATCTCGTTTGATCAAAATATATTATAAGACTAGTAATACATTTACAATTGTTAAGTTTACATGTGGGTAGACATTAGATTGAAGGACATTTTTTGATGTGAGTTGGGGCCCATTTTACAACAATACAACACTTTGTGACTTAGTAAATGAAACATGTTTTGAATGTGGAATTTAAAGTGGCATGTTTACATGCATGTATACTTTCCATCCTAGGGAATGTGATGCATATAATATATTTCCCAAACAATCCACAAAGCATATGCCATTTGTTGGTGGGAGAATAAAGCTTCAATTTGTATAATCCAAATTAAATTACAAAACTTAATAATTATTACCTTAAGGATAGTAATGGATGGCTCAAAGTACATGGACTTGTCAAATGGATACAACAATTTTATAAATATTTTTACCTATGTAATAATACAATTTCATCCACTTAGTATTTGAATACAACAAACTTTTGGAAATGTATAAAATTTTCCTTTAAAATTCCCATTAGGTTCATTGAACAATATATTAATTAGAGTGGATGAACGGTTAAATGTTCTTTTGCGGAATTTATCATGAAATCAATTGCATTGATGTTTACTTATTTAGATTAAAAATATCTCAATTATTTAATAAATTTTCTTGCAAAGATTTTTATTAAAACACCATATCGTTTCTCATGCTCCATTCTGAACGGTTAAACCAAGTGTATATGTGCCTACTTGTTTGACTTAAGAAATATCACAATTACTTTCAATCAATTGGCTAAGAAATTATAAAGATCCCTGCTTATCACAAAAAACTTTGAATTGATATCTTCTTTTTTGGTCCATCGAAAGAAAAAATACCATTGTAGATCATTATGCGAACTTGGCATCAAAATTAGAAGAATGGCAACTATGGAAAAATGGGGGAGTGATTATTCTAAGCCACCTCCCATGATAAAGAATTTGAAATTAATGTTTGAAATCCTAGGTCCAAGGAAAAATTTGTTAAATGCACCTTAACAACAAATCCCTGATGCAATGCTTCAAGCATGTATAGATGGTACTTCTTCGTGCCATGAACCATCAGGCTAATGTAAATAAACTTACATTTATGGGATGGTCGTGTTCATGTGGGAGAGCACGAATTAGGCTCCACTATGCAAAATTGACCACCGCTCAATTTATATTTGATATAAGGATGGATACCGTGCATCCTAGACAATTCTCTTACATATGTGTTGTTTCAATATTGTGTTGCTATATGTTGAGTTTCAGAGATGAGAAGGGGTTTCAAGCATTGTGCAAGACACATTGAGGATCTATAGGAGTGTCATAGATCATTGAAACACCTAACTCATTGTTCACTTGTTTTATGGAAATAAGCAACAATTGAAAGCTTGCTTCATTTCTCAAGAGAGAGAAATCGCTTCTCCCCAATATTTTGTCAATCTTGTTTGTTAAAATTGTTTTGGAATCCATGGTTCCAACAATTCTGATTTTTGTTGAGAATCTTCTGAATTTACAGCACATTAAGATTAAGATAATATTCCCCTACATGGAATTTTTTTTACTGCATCATGATTTACTCTTCAAAAGTATGCAAAATTTGCTTCATCTTCATTGGGAGAATCAAAGGAAAATCATTACAAAACATGGGAGGTGTGAGCCACCTTATTTCTAAATTGTTGGGAAAATATGCAACACAATCAAAAGTAGTGAATCGATTTGTTGATCTTGATGATTAACAATTCATAAAGACTAAGCATTTCATCAAAATACTCTCTCTTTAGAAAGAGGTTTTGTCAACTTTTGGTGACATAAGTGATATAAAAATGCTAAATGTGTTTAGTTTGTGGCTAACTTTGTGTACATTTAATATTCGAGTTCTTATTTATGTTATGTGTTTTTTAAATTTGACCCTTCCTTGGCCTTCCCTGTAACATTGATAGTTGATTTGTGCTGGTGCTCAAGGTAGAAGGACAACTCTACACCATTGGAAAACTTTAGTTTATGTGTTATTTTGACAAAAATTCTATTTTAGTTTACCCCTTTCAAACATTTTCATAGATTCCCCCTCCAACAATAACCCGTCGGCGTATTATTGCACCTTTTTGGGGCAATTGCTAGTATTAGTATAGATGGCCAACGAGAAACAACACTCTCTCGATTATGAGTCTTATGTATTGTCTCGGATTAAACAGTCTGCTGGTGCTTTATGCAGAGTATTGTTGATGTGAACAAGGCATATGCCGATGGCCTCTGAGCATCATAGAAAAGGAGACTTGCCACAATTTTACAAATTGGTTGAATAGAAACTGTTGGAGAATATGACTATTAATTGGAAATGTAAATACATAATTTCAATGCCTTTCTCTAAGGGAAAATTATTACCTCATGCAATTATTACCCTATGTCACGAGGTTACCTTGATGGGTAGCCCAATCGGTTAGATCCTCTTAGCCAAAGCCCTCGTCCCTCTTCCATGAGGTTGTCGGTTCAATTCTGATTGTCTCCATCAGGTGAGGTTAGGCTTGTGCTCGACAATCGATTGGTGGTTTTCCAATTTTGGGTATATCAATGGGATGACTTATTAATAATTGTTTTATTTTGTGTGTTATTTTATAATGATTGAGTTTTTTGTCCCATGAAAATGACATATTTATAATAATTGGGTGACATTGTGTTAAATGTCAATAAATGATATTTCATATTTATTATGTTGTTTTAAATCATTTGGATTTGGTATTCAATGTTTGTTATGTTGTTTTAGAACATTTGGATCATAACAAGTGGTATGAGTAAATGGCTCGCTAGAGATGTAAATTGAAATGAGATATCGAAATTGAGCGTTGTTTGAATTTTTGGGAAAAATGTTTGAAAGTGTTTAGTTAAAATTTCATGAGATTTAGTAGGATAATTTAAGAGATGCAACTCATATAAGTTTAATGAGAATCACCAATATTAATGTAGCAACCTCAATTTTAATTTGGAATGTATTTAATCAAATTATGTAAATGATGTAAATATGCTAGTACGAATTCTTCGTGCGAAGCTCAAAGCCAATGATCAACTAGTGAATGGATAGACATGTAATGTAACTATTTTTATATGTACCATGTTGTTGGATTGTTATGTTAACTTGAAAACTATGTAAATATTGTTAAAGTTATAGCATCACGAAACATTCTCCAAGCCAATATCGTGTGTCGAATTCGACCTCATGTGTTGAGGTAGGGAGCCTGAGTTGGACTTAGGCACTTGGAGTATATTCTTGAGTTGGACTCAAGAATGATTATGCCTTCAGTGTAAAATGTTAATCATCATGTGTAAAATGCTTTTGATATGTCAAAGTGATGATGTTGTAGAATCTTGTTGGACAAGGCTAAAGACTTGCATGTCAAGTCGAATCCTCATGTGTTGAGGTGGATCTCCATTGTAGAAGTGATGCTTTGCATGTTGAAGCATTAATGTTGTGTGATATATTACTAACCATGGTAATTCGGGGGATAAAACTATTAAGTATCCTCTAGAGACTAGCCACCTTTAGAGTGAATTACTTTAGCACATGATCACTTGGTCCAAGAGTAATATAATATGATCACAACATCTAACAAATCTTCTTAGTATAATTTGATATGATAGTTAAATTAAAGTTAGCACATGTGGACTATGTAGATAAGATAAGAGATAAAGATAAAACACATAGAGAACAAAGAGAATTCGAATTGCTCATGAGAAGACTTCAGTTGATTAAGAAGGACTTTATTTATTAAGCTTCAGTTCAATTAACAATGTAAGCCTCAGTTAATTAAGGAGAATTCACAGTGGTCACTTTAGTAAATCAATCAACATGATTTCAGCTATAACTAACTAAGTGTTAATAAAGAATAATTAATTAAATAAAGTGTTTTGAATTGATGACACTTTAGTTAAACTAAAAGACAACACTTTAGTTAAACTAAAAGATGACACTTAGGTTAATTAAGTGTTTGCATGACAACACTCGAGTAATTGCATTACGACACTTGAGTTAGTATCCTAACTAAGTGGTCATGTAGTCAGTTAGGAGGCGAGTTCATCTTGAAGTTAGAAGAGCATGGATTTAATGTCAAATATGAAAGGCATTGCGCATTATGATGTGCACAAATTGATGAGTTGGAGGTGCAATTATTACCTCATGCAATCACTCGCTATATTTTGCATGAGGCCTCCTTCACCCATGTAGTGATGCGTTGCCTCTTGCATGAGACCTAATTTGCATGTTAAATAGAGTGCATGGAACTTACTTGTAATCATCCAATCCTTCTCCCTTCTCTATTGCTCAATGATAACCCCTGGGTGTTTGAAGTTCTCTTATCTTGGACTTGGGGTGCCTAAAGCAATATGCTATTGTAAAAGGCATTCTCTGCTATCTATCATTATTATACTGAGAAGATTTGTTAGGGTTTTTTATCTTCATTGTTTTGAGGGTTTTCCCCATGGTACATCTTGTGTTATGGTTGAACATTTATGTGTATGAATGTTGCATTGATTTCAAGTATTCAATATTTCAGCACTTAAAGAATTAAAGATCAAAGCTCAACAAAATTCAACATTGTATCAGATCTCAGGGCGTGAAGGACTTAAGTTTTGACAAGCAAGCTTGAGCCTACATAGATTCTGAGAAGTTGAGCACAGTACTTGAAGACAATGGCATCAATCTCAGAGACCAGAAGATCAAATTAAAGGGACTTCGAACTTCAACACCTGAAAGGTTTGGATCCTGAACATCCTCGAAGAGCATGACTTAGATGGCTAGGTATCCAATTTGGTGGAAGAGCCTACATCTAATGCAGGACACACTACCTTCAAGAAGAACCAAGCTAAAGCCAAATAGATCATCTATGATTCGATGAAGGACAACTTGATTCCCATGATTAGTCATTTGAAGACTGCAAAGGAATGTTTTGATACTTTGACAAATCTCTATGAGAAGAAAGTTCGAGTCAAAATAGATCATTGTAGAACAAGCTTTGGAACCTAAAGATGGAGAGGGACGAGACCGTGGCCTTCTTCTTCACAAATATCTCTCAAGTTAGAGATCAAATTTCTAGAATCAAAGTAGTTGTGGATGATGATGATGTCATTCAAATTGTCGTTGGTGATCTCCCATCCTTATGGGAGACATTCTTGGTTGCTATTAATGGTCGAGAGGTTCAACCTAAATTTGAGAGGTTGTGGCATGATTGTCTCCAAGAGGAAGGGAAAATCCAAAGCAAGATTGCTTCCTCCATATAATAAAACCTTGCTCTTACGACAAGGATGAAGAAAGGAAATAAACACTTCTCCCAAAATAAGTTTTCTCATCCATAGGAGAAGTTATACAACAATCATTTTGATGAGTCAAAGATCAAGTGTTACAATTGCAACAAGAAGGTCCATTATGCAAGAGAGTGTTGAGCAAAGAAAAGAGGAAGGTTCAAAGGAATATTTCATGCTTCTATTGCTACAAAAGATGAACCTACACATATGGACTCATCCGATGAAGAAGATGATGACCATCGAAAGGAGTATTTCTTTTAGTGCACCAATAATTGCATAATCTCTAGATGAGGAGATTGACATTGGTGATGAATGAAGATTCAACTTGCAGTGAGCTTCCATCAAGAAAGAGATAAAGATATAAGGACTCCAAAAATCTCCACAAGGATGCAGAGATAAAAAGGGAGCCCACACAAAACAATAAAAGATCTGAATTTTTTTTAATTTCTCTTATAAATTAGATTTGAATGTTTTTGAATACATTTCATTAGAGTTATATGCAGATTTGTATTCCAAGAATTAGCAAGTATGTTATAGTATAACATGATGGGCATATGTTATAATCTTTTTTTATTGACGAATAGTAAAAGCTCATGTAGTACATGTTATGATTAAGTAAGTAGCATGTAGGGCTGCATAACATTCCATAAGATATAGATGGAGGTTGCGTTGAAACATTGGTTAAAATGTTTGCATGGTTGTGTGAACTATTTGATATTGCATTGAAATGATTGGGTTATGCAAGGTTGCTAACCATTTGACTGAATTTGGATTGTAGGGAAATACTATATGATATGACCTACAAGAGAAGAATGACGCATATTGAATGTGGATTCATTGCGATGGAAGATCTCGTAAGAGAGCATGATACTCTAAAGCGAGAAGTTTCTAGGAGCATATCAGGGGTTCCTAAGTTTCTACATGAAGAAGCCTCCATCAATGCTGGATATATCTAGAATAGAATCCCTCATGCTATTCTGGAAGAGAATACTCTTGAAGATATTTAGTTATCTTGTTTACATTCATATATCGAAAGAGAAAAGGACAAAGATGGATCCATCCGAAAAGAAAGGGACTTTGTTGGTTATAGCGAATAATATAAATCCTACATAATTTATGTACCAAGATAAAGACACATTGAATTAAACAAAGATGTGACATTCCATGAAGAGGTTGCATTCAAGCGCTCTAAAGAGATTATATATGATTTAGACACGGTGGAGCACGAGACTCCCATGATGGAAGACCCAAATTTTGGTTCTCCCCATTCATATGTTGAGAGGGAGAAACTAGAAGAGTCCTCAGACTCGTTAATCTCTTGAAGAACCAATAGAACTGGTTGAGAGGTCAACCTCCTGCTAAGAGAAGTTTCACTTAGTTCCGAGACATTCTACAAGATGCATAAAGGCATGGAGCACCATTAGGCTCATCCAGAGAGCGAAAGAGACCTAAAAGGTGTTCATGGTATGTTGCACAAATGAGTCACATCAGTGTTTCAAAACCTTCCACCCATGAAGAAGCTACTAAGCAGCATGGAAATATGCAATGATAGAGGAATAAAAAATCTATTATGAAGAATGATGTTTGGGAAGTTGTTCCTAAACCTGAAGGGAAGTTCATAGTAACTTTGAGATAGCTTTACAAGATCAAGCATGCCATTGATGACAATATTGAAAAGTGTAAAGCTAGATTTGTTTCCCAAGGTTTCTCATATGAAGAAGACATTGACTATGATAAGACATTCGCTCCTATGGATAGGTACACCACTATTAGAGCTATGATTTCACTTGCATCTGTTCTAGGATGGAAGGTTCACCAATTAGATGTGAAGATAGCCTTACTCAATGGTGAGGATGAGGAATAGGTTTACATACAACAACCTAAGGGGTTGTAGTGCATGGGAAGGAGTCCCATGTATGCAAAATGAAGAAAGCCTTGTATGGGCTTAAGCAAGCCCCTAGGGCTTTCTATTCAAGGATTGAGAACTATATTTAGAGACCCAGATTCTCTAAGAGTGAAGCTGATCCAAACCTGCCCTTCAATACTGTGAAGAACCAACCTTTGATATGGGTTCTCTATGTTGATGACTTGTTCCTTACTGGAAAGGAAAAACAAATAGTTCGGTGCTAGAGGGAGCTCACTTCTAAGTTCGAAGACTTGAGTCTTATGCACTACCTTTTAGGTCTTGAAGTTTGGTAAAGGAAATATGAGTTTTTCTTTTTGCAAAGAAAACACGCAATTGATGTGTTGCATAGGTTTGATAAGATGGATTGCAAATCCATGTCTACATCGATAGTTTCTAGTTTGAGGAAACTACATGAGTAAGATTCTGGGTCGGATAGTGTGGATGCTACCAAGTATAGAAAATTTATTGGTCCCTCAATGTACTTGATACATAGTAGACTTGTTATATGTTATGTTATGATTCAGATCATGTCTGATCCTAGACATAGACATTGGATTTATACTAAGCATGTGCTTAGGTAACTTTGAGGTACATTTTCTTATGGACTTATATATGCCTCCAGTGGTGAGGTAAAGTTACATGGTTATGCTGACTCCAATTAGGATGGTGTATTGCGGCTAGTACTACTTACTGAGAAGCAGTGTGGCTTAGGAAGCCACTTGTTGGGTTGCTTAGTAATACACCTTTGTTCACTCTGTTAAATAGAGGTGTATTAAGCTCTAAAAAAACCCGGTGATATGAAGTATCACTTCACCAAAGACATGGTCCAAATAAGTGCTTCATTGCTACTAATGAACATATTGTAGATGTGTTGACTAAGCCTTTGTTAGTGACGAAGTATAGGTACTTCCGAGATAATCCTGGCATGGAAGAGAACACCTCTCTTGCTGAGAGGGAGTGTTAGAGTTACAACATCACAAGTGATTCTCCAAACCAATCTTGTGTGTCAGGATTGGGCCTCATGTGTTGAGGTAGGGAGCTTGAGTTGGACTCAAGAACTTGGAGTAAATTCTTGAGTTGGAATCTAGAATGGATAGGCTTTCTGTGTAAAAGGTTAATATTCATGTGTTGAGGTGAATGCTTTGATATTTCAAAGTGGCGATGTTGTACAATCTTGTTGGACAAGGATAAAGACTTGTGTGTCAAGTTGGATTCGCATGTGTTTAGGTGGATCTCTAGTGTAGAGGTGATGCCTTGCATGTTGAAGCATTAATGTTGTGTGATGTATTACTAACCATTGTCATTTGAGATGGATAAAGCTATTAAGTCTCTCCTATAGACTGACCACCTCTAGAGTGAATTACTTTAGCATGTGTCACTTGGTCTGCGAGTAATATAATATGATCACAACATATAACCATTGAGTTTTGCAAGAATATTGGGATGTGTTTCTTGATGATGTGTGATGGCTTCTTCCAAAAATGAATAATGATTTCATAATTAATCTTGTTCCAGGAGTTGCACCAATGTCTAAGACACCATACAGAATGAGTACATCAAAATTGCTAGAGATGAAAATTCAAGTGCAACAATTATTGGAAAAGAAATATATATTTGGTCAAGTGTGTCTTCATAGGGAGCACCCATGCTATTTGTGAAAAAGAAAGATGAAACACTCAGGTTATGTATTGATTATAGACAATTGAACAAAGTTACAGTGAAGAATAAATACCCTTTATCTTGAATTGATGATCTCTTTGATCAAATGAGAGGGGTAAATGCATTCTCAAAGATTGACTTGATGTTTGACTACCATCAAGTGAGAATCAAGGAAGAATACATCCACAAGGAAACCTTTAGAACAAGGGATGGACACTATGAGTTTGTGGTATGCCATTTGGTTTCACTATTTGCACCAACTACATTCATGTATCTTATGAATATTGTTTTCAACAAGTATTTGGACAAGTTTGTTTTTTACTTTTTAGATGACATTCTTATTTATTCCAAGAGTGAAAAGGAACATGAAGAACATTTGAGAATGGATTTGCAAGAGCTAAGGGATCATAAGTTGTATGCAAAGTTAAGAAAATGTGATTTCTATCAAAATCAAATTCATTATTTGAGTCTCATTATTTCAGAGGAAGGAATATCTTTGAATTAAAAAAGATCGAGGCTATTTTTAATTGGACAAATCCAAAGAATGTAACATATGTGATATGTTTTATGGTTCTTGCTGGTATTATAGGAGGATTATTGAAGGATTCTCCAAAGTTGCACACCCCATCATTCCTTTGCAAAAGAAGGGAATAACATTTGAAACCTATTATACAACTTGATGATAACTTTATACTTAAAATGATAACTATAGCAGCAAAAACTCATATTTGTGCATCAAAAACACCAAAAACAACCCCTGAATCGAAAATTTTTCAAACTTGTAGAAACGTTTTTTTGAAGCTAAAATTACAAGTTTTTAAAAAGCCCAATTGGGGTCCAACAAGTGACATTGCAATCAGAACTATAAATTGACCCCCATATCGAAAATGGGTGATACTAACAACATCCCCTTTTTATGTGCCTAAAATTATGTATTGTTTGAAACCCCAACCTTAATGACTAGCGTTGTTGCAATCAAAAACCCTATATCAACCCCCAAATTTAAAAGCGGTGCTACCATGGAGCCCCTATTTTTTTTCGAGGTCAAAATTACAACTATTTTGAAATCATGACGTTAACAACTAATGTAGTTGTAACAAAAATGCCAAATCGACCCTCGAACAGAAAAAAAATGCGTTGCCGGCAGTAATAGTTTATTTTCCAGGGTTAAAATTATAGTTATTTTGAAATCATGATTTAAAACTATATGTTAAAATAAAATAAAATGACAAGTTAACTAAAAAACATAATTTTTTTAATAAGAAACAATAAAAAATGGTGTAGTATAAATATTCTACGTTTTCAACATTTTTTAAGCATATTTTCCATCCTAGAATCCCATATATTAGCTATATAAATTGCATAATTTGGGTGTGATGGAGGTATTTGAAGGTATTGATTCTATTTATGAATTCAAAAACACAAATTTAAACACTTCCAAATTTAGATTTTACCATTTTTTTTGCTGGAATCTGATAAAAAATCACCGTAAAGTCCAAAACTTAGAATAAATAGACTAATCCATTAAAAAATCAATATATATATATATGTGTGTGTGTGTGTGTGTGTGTGTGTCCATTGGGCGTAGCTCGGGTGGTCGGGAGATTTGGTTATTGCGCTCCCCACCCTGGTTTGAATCTTGCCGGGGACATTTGCTCACTGGGGGCCCTTGTATGTAATGAAATATTAGGCTAGTGAGCCGTTTATTGTGATTAATGATGCCCAAGTTCATGTATGCTTGCCTAGCGAGTATAAGAAACGTTAAAAAAAGGAAGTTAAATATTAAAATGTTAAAAAATTAAAAAGGTAAATAATAAAATTAAAATACTAATTAAGAAAAAACAAAATTTATAAAGGTAAATTAATAAAAGCTAAGAAAAAACTAAATTTATAAAGGTAAATAATAAAAGCTAAGAAAAAACTAAAACCTAAAAGGGTTAAAATGTTAAAAATTTTGTCGCAGTGATCTAGATTAACTACAAGAGAAGTAAAATGCTATGATACATTGTAAATAGGTCACATATTCAAACCTCGATTAGCCTGTGCCTCATGCTTGCATGTTATTTGGGTGCAGAAAGGGTTATAGTGGTAACAAATGAGAATCGACCCATGTCATGCGAGTATGAGCTATGCCTCAGTTGCAGATATCCATAGTACCAAACAATTAAAAACTTAAAATGTAAAAAAAAAAAACAAATTAAAAAATGGTAAATATTAAAAATTTAAAAAACTGCATTTTTGACTCCTTACATGTGAGGGGGTGGGGGGAGGACCATATAAAGGAGGCCACTTAATTCCATAACTGATTGACCTCCTTTATATGACCCTCCCCTCACATCTTTTACACGTAGAGGGGGGGCAAAGTGGGGTGGAAGGAGGTAGGGCCATTTAAAGGAGGCCACTCGATTCTAGATTGCGGTGGTGTAATATAGTGAACAAAATTATGCTTGGGCTAGAAATGATTAAGGAAATGGAACAAGAGGTTGCAAATATTATGTAGAATCTAAAGGCAGCCCAATATAGAGAGATGTAGATAAGAATCGAGTGCATAGGGAATTAAATGTTGGGGATCATGTTTACCTCCAAGTGAGTCCAATGAAGAATTCATTGAATCTTGGAAGTTGTGCCAAGTTATCACTAATATATTGTGGGACATTTGAAGTGATTGATATGATAAATTCGACTGCATATAGAATTGCATTGCTTTCTAACACTAGAGATCATAACGTTTTTCATGTTTCTTTGATTAAGAAATATGTACATGATCCTAACCATGTGTTTGATTGGGATGTGATCCAGGTGGAACCTGAGGGGCAGTTCTCAAAAAAACCACTATGCATCCTCGAGAAGAAGGTTACATTGCTCCAGAACCAAGCCATCAAACATGTAAAGGTGTAGTGGAATCACTTTGGTCCCAATGAGGCTACATGGGAGCTGTAAGATGACATGAGAGAGACATTTCCATTTTTGTTTTAATTTTGAGCAAACACTAAGGGATATTTTATTCGAAGGAGGGGGGATTTAATACCCCAAGTTTTGACTTGGAATGTATTAATCAAATCATGTAAGTGATGTAAATATGCTAGCATAGATTCCTAGTGCATAACTCAAGGCCAATGGTCGGCTAGTGAATGGCTTGGCATGTATAATATAAATATTTTTATATGGACCACGCCATTGGCTAATTGTGCTAACTCAAATGTTATGTAAATACTATGTTGGAAAAATAATAAAATGGTCCAAGATGGTTGCATAAAGAGCACTGGAGGTTCTATGATTCCACTAAAGGGGAAGAGGAAATGGGGCTATGGGATATTAAATCCTCTATCACCAAGTGTCAACCTTAGAACTCATCCTTTTGATTCCATGTGCTTTAAATGAGATAACTATTTCATTTTGACTATTAAATCCAATCATTGAAAGCATGTGTAAGGTTGGTGGGAGAAGTCTCCTGAGGTAGTTATGGAAGCATGAGAGCTATTGTAGTTGTAAGAGTGATTTATTCTATGGCAAGAAGTTATGTCAGTTGTCTTTTAACCATCATCTCATCTCCTTTGGAGTATATCACCCATTTTTTCTTGCAGATTTTATAAGAGGTAGAGTTTTCTTTTGCTACTCATTCCCTTTCCATTACCACACTGACTATGAAATAACCATAAATTAAAATTGTGAAGGAGAATTTAAAACATTATAAGATGAAGATGGTTATCTCTGATCATAGAGGTTGGATAATATAGGAACCTTCACCCATTATATTTTTGCTAATTTTGAATGCTTGAAAAACAATGAATTAATGTTACAGTAGGTTCTCCAACAACAAACAACATGTTGGATTCTTCCTACACACACTGATAAGAAATGTAAGAGTTCGATTTTCTAAGGGAATTGTGGAGCAGTGAAGGGAAATTCCTTCCTTGTCTTGTGTGCAGTAATATAAAAGAGTGTCACAGTTGGGATGGGTAAGGAGATCCTTGTAAATTCTTAGAGGTGGATAGTTTGGCTAAGCATGAAATAAAATCGGTTGTGGGCAGAGATAGAGAACCCTATAGGTGTTTCCTTCTTCCTAGTGGTCTCATAGCCCAACTTGGGGGTGGTATATGTCACTGATACCTATGGTTGGGTGGAAAATCATTCCTACACAACTAATTGTTTGGATCTTCTTTGTTAAAAGATGAGTATTCTCTTGTATATGAATGTGGAATGATTTTATTTTCTTCCTATGATAATTATGCTTGTTTATGCATTATGTTTGTGTGGATAGAGTTTTAATTTCAATGTGTTTTTTATTTCTGCATTTGCACATACATTCCTTATTTATGAATTCATATTATGGTCCATAGGGAGAAATTTAGAACCTTGGAATTTATAAAATACGTTGAAATGATAATTGGGGATGTGACAATTAATAAATTATAGTCAAATGTGGACATCTTTTGATTATCAAATACAAATTAAGCGCACTTCGTAATTCAAAAGATGACATATAGGCTTGTGGCATGTTTCAAATTTCATACTATTTTGTGGGAAAATCAAAGAGTTACGGTTTGTACAAGTTCATCCTTTGGAGAATGGATACAAATAATAAGGTTTGGTGAATTGTACATAATCCTTATTTAACTATATCCAAATTGTGTGAGAGTTATCATGTTCAGGAGAACACAATCTAGGATAAAATTTTACATAGATTGGAAAAAAAATCACGGAGACATTGCTAGTATAAGTTTGGTGTATAGATAAGAGCCCACATAAGGGTAAAAAATAATATGTAAAAATAAATTGGACACAGTTTTTAAGTCCAAATCATGAGACTCCAAACAAGAAATTAGAAGAGGAAATAAATTATAATATCTAGGTAAAGTTTTAGGTCATTTACAATTGGGGATGCAAAGATATGAAGAATTGTTTTGGGTCTTGAAAAACCCCAAATTTGTAGGGATTTTAGAGAACTTGTGGGAGCATTATAAACAATCTCGATTAGAGCTTTGTTTTTTTGTTAGAATAGAGTTGTTCTAAAGAAAACTTAGGTTTATCTTTTAATAAAGTATAAGATCCAAATTCAATGTATAAATATCATTACATCCCTTGTAAGACATTCCCTTGAAACCTTGTCTCTCTCCCTCAACTTCAAATTGACATTGTTTTTTATTTTCCTATCTCTAAGACTAAGCCAAATGACACTTACCAAATGGTGCACCACAAAAAGTAGAGGATAAGTTATAAATGAGGCTTTACAAGAATTGAAGGAAGGTTGTGGTGATATAAGTTTGAGTGCATATTGTGAAAATATGAGCAACACTGAAAAAAAACAAATGGGTTACATAAAAGAAAAGAGATTCTCCAAAATACATAGTACAAATATATGAGTTGAAGGACAAACTATGTTCAAACATGGGAATTGTGAACACAATAATTTCTTCACTTTTGAATATTATTTCAAAACTCTAATTGAACCAACAAAAAATGCCTACCATTATGTTAGGATTCCTTAGCTCAATGGGGCATCACATTATATTACAAAAATGAATCACATCCCATAGGTGGACATAAATTTTTTAATTCCAATTATGTGCTTACTTGGGTGAGCCAACTAGAACACCTTTTTGTCTTGCATTGAATTCTTCTAGAGCAGAAGGTGGTCTAAGTGTTGGTTAGAATTGGAGGTAGAACCATTCCAATGGTACCAATGGATAACAAAGAGGAATCCTTCATGTTTAGTGTAACATTGAGATAACATTGTAGGTGTCCTTGTAACTCCATATAATGATATGCGGGGGTTAGACCATTTTTGTTGGTTGTCCAAATTGAGACAATTAGGGTTGGTGATTAAATATACCTTGCAACACTACAAAAAAATTGGGTTTTGGTGTGGTTTTTTAGTGTTTCAAGTTTTGAGAAAAATTTCAAATCAACATCTGTAAAACCTTTGCTAATGGATATGAAGTTTTTGTAGAGGTTATTATGAATCTACCTTTAACTAGAAATTCTTAAGAGGTGAAGGTTTTTGCAAATAATTTTTTATGAGTATTTTTTTATTCATTTATGTGTTAGTGCCCAGGAACAATAATGCTCTATATAAGAGTACAAACCGATGTAGTGTACATCCAAGTGTAATGGTGCATTATATATTCATGCACATTGCCACACATGTGTAGTGGTGATTGGAACTTGGATGATGAGCTATATTGAACAAGTATTTTCCATAGCCATGGAGTCTGGGTGCATACAAAATTGTTTAAGGTCGACGAGGCATCGTAATAATTTGATGTATCAGGGCCTAGATAAACATAAGGTGCATTGGCGCATTTTTTTCATAGCACACTGGTGGGGATAATATCAAACTGAGTGTCGATGCATATAGTGGTGACAAGATCACTTGTGTTATGGTTAAAATTTTTGCAATATGTTACACAATACTTTCCAAGTTTGTAAATGCACCCAATGTATTTTTGTTGTTTTTTGGAAAATGTTAACTAATGATGTTTATATTTATATTTTTTCATCACTACATTTTGATTTAATCATTGCATTAATAAATTGGGTTGAGTAATTAAGTGAAAAACCTAATAGAACATCTAACATCAAATGCTTTTCCATTCTAATATTCTAAACATACATATATTTAATAAACAACATAACATGTTAGGAAAAAAAACTGCAATAATGTTAAAAACTCAATTATATTATTTAAAAATAAAAAACCCCATTATATTTAATGAATAACATCTTGAACAAAATATAATTCTTATAATATTTGGTAACCTTATTAAAAAAAAAAGGATATAATAAGCCAATATCAGTTTTATAGAAATATACTTTTTTTGTGTAGACAAACATTTTGAAATACAAACATTGTAACATTTATTTATATTTGTCATTCATTGCTTCTGTTTCTTTCATTACCGCAACTTCTTGAATGATTGTTTGTTGTACCTAGATTGGTTGTAGTGTTATTCTCAACTTTTTGATATTCATTCATTAAAATCAAGTGTAATAAGGGTATATTAACATTTGCAATATATTATCCCTAATTGTAGTTTAAAAATAAATAATTTATTGAATTGGTAGAACACGATAACATTCATTTTTTTTTTTATGAATAATACACATTATTTCAAAGCCCCACTTCATTTTAATGGTCATCAAATCTTCTATTGACTCTATTACATACTTTTTTTTCAAGCCTGAAAAAATACTAGACCTTGATATTCATATTATGAATCAAAGGACATGATATACATACAGCCTTTATGCCAGGCTTCTATCTTGCGTGACAAGCAGCATATTGGGAATCCCTCTATTCACTAGAAGATACAAGTACAACCATCTATCCTTGCTGCGAGAGCAAAAGAAAAACACAAGAACCTTCATGTAAACAAATCTTCAGATCAACAAGAGAGAGGTGATCCTTTAAACCAGAGAGATCGGACCGATATTTGAAGAGCAGTGATGACAATCAAGCTTATCCATCCTGAGCACAATGAGAAGGCTAAAAGTCTCGTAAAAAAAAACATGATCCAGTCCATCAAAAATAAAAAGAAGCATCATGTGCCAAAAAAGAAAAAAAGAAGGGACTGAGTCCTGACACCATGCTCTAATATAGCTAAAAATTCCCATGATCAACGATCATGCCATCAAGATACTTAGTCAAGAATCTGAAGCCAGGATCTAAAACCAAAGCCTTCTTTCAAAGACAAACAACCTGCTGATTGTGCTCATGATAGATATGCTTGATTGTCAATTGTGAGAAATTATACACAAGGGACCTTATGTCTTTGCACCAATGGTCCAAGCTAGGAGAATCCAGAGATGCAATCCTGTTTGCCCAGTTAATAATGACTAAGGAGTCTCCAAAGATAGTGAGGAGAGGGATCCCCAAAAGCTTTGTAAGAGCAAGAAGAGCCCAAAGAGCAAGAAGTTCTGCCCTGGTATTGGTGCTCGTGCCACAACCCAAAGAGAAGCCTAGACTATGAGAGTCACTCAGTAGCAGTACAAAACCAACACTACCAATGTTCCCCGTAGTAGCCCCATCAAAGAAATCACAAGGATAAAAAATCTGTGGTCTGATTCCAATACATCTAATCTTCTTCTTCAGCTTTGAGACAGGGTACATGTGATAGAGATACTCAACTTGGTCGATAATGCTAGACATTGAAACCTTTTTATCATAAAAAATACAACTGTTTCACATTTTCCATACACTCCAATAAATAAAAAGTGGCAGATAGCTGAAATTAGAGTGAGCTAAGAATTTCTTAAACCAGAGTTCTAAAAAAGAATTGACGGAGCAATTTAACAAGGGAGAAACACAGAACTGGTCACAAATGATGAAGAAAACCCTCTTGGTCGTGATACAATCGATAAAAAGGTGTCGAACCGAGTCTTCACCATTCCTGCAGAGGGCACACACGCCAGGTCCCAACCATCCACGTTTCATGAGATTTTCCCAAGTTAAGATGCGATTTCCAACAGCGAGCCAAATGAAGCATCTGATCTTTAAAGGGATGCTGAAGGATGAGAGGATTTCCAAAAACTGATTCTGATACAAGGAGGGCTCGAGATAGTAGTTTGAAATAAGATCATAACCCATAGCAGCAATGATTTCCGCATTCTATTGATTATGAGTCCAATTCAGAGAGTCTTGCGAATGATTGAGTCTAATTCTGCCGTGTTCAAGCCCCGAGATATACTTGTCCCATAATAATTTCCACTCTCCCCCTAGTTCCAAATCCTCTGCAGCAAGCCAGTATCCCCGAGCCTCAGGAGAAAGATTACGGGCATGTGCCAAGGAGGTGATGCCATAATCTTCAAGATATTCACGGAGATCCAGAGGGAATAAGGTCAAGGTGTCTGTGCCCATAATCGGATCTCAACCAATGAGAGTGTCAACCCCATTTACCACTTGCCATGAGAGACATCTACCAGCCTAGGTGAGCGAAAGAAGAAAACCATTCCAAATAATTGAAAGTCCAATAGTAGAAAAAGACTTTTGGTGAATCCAAGACACCACATAGTGTTTTTTTAAATATTTTGTGGACATAATTTGATGCCAGATCCCACTCCCTTTGAGGACCAGCCAAAATTTTTTCAGACGCAGAGAGAGACTAAACCAGCCCAAATGCTTAACACCCCAACCTCCGAAGGAGGTAGATCGAGAAAGAGACAAACAGTTCGCCAAGTGGTACTTTCTCTTCTCTGCAAAAGAACCCCATAAGAAAGAAAAAATCAACTTTATGAGCTTATCTATAATCGAATTAGGTATAGGAACAAGATCCATCCAGTAGATAGGCATACTGGTGAGAACAACCCTGATCAAGACAAGTCTTCCCCCCAAGGAGAGAAGTCGATGGGTCCAATGCTTAATTCTCTTCTCAAATTTTTTTAAAAGCCAGTGCCAGTCCTTCAGCAAATAAACAAGAGGCTTTATGAAATAGCCCAAATACTTGAAACCCATAGAGATATGGTCATACTTGAAAGATAGAGAATGTGGAATCCTGTTTAAGATTCCCCCTTCAACATTATTGAAAAGAAAACAAGATTTGTCCATATTGATACACATACCTGAGGCTGCACAAAAGGTATCCAAAATGACTTTGAAAGCAACCCATTCTTCAAATGTTCCTGTACCGAAGAGAATCACATCGTCAACAAATAATAAATGAGTGAGTGATAGCTGAGGTAAAATGCTGATACCCTTGATCCTGCCATTGGTCTGAGCATCTTCAATTAAAAGACTAAGCCCCTCACTAACAAGAATAAATAGCATAGGAGATAGCGGGAAGCCTTGCCTAATACCCCTGGAAGCAGGAAAAAAACTAGAAGAGGTACCGTTTATGATGCAGCCACTTGCACTCTAATGGAACCACTTCCACTCTGATGGAACCACTTGCAGCCGCAGCACACCTGAAACACTGAAGAAAACGTTACAGGAAATAAACAGACATAAGGAACTGAAAACATGAGCCACTAGGAACAGGCATCTCTTCCTTTTATTAAGAATCAACTGAGTATGAAAAACCCAGAGCTACCCATTACAGACGCCATCCCCAACCCAGGACGCACAGGCCCTTTTATTTAAATATAGATGTTCGCTCAAACGGAGCTCTCAAACCTACAAAAACAGAGAAAAACTCAAAGCCAAAAAAATCCAGCCGCTTCTCTACAGTAGAAACCCCTTTTTATTCCAGCATATGCTCGCCACGCGTCATTCCCAGAGCCCTGGCAGCATGCAGATTGGATCCCTCAGATTACGGATCCTGTATCCCGCGCCAATTTGTCATGCTCCGCATCCTCCTCCTCATCTTTTAAAGTTTCAGAACCTCCTGGTTCTAACTTGTTGGGTGACCTGTCTTGGCTGTGTTTAAACAGTTCTGATTCGGTGATCCAGGAATTGTAAGAATCGGGCAGTCCTTCCCACTTCACTAGGTATAATTTATACGCTTGGGAGCGCGTTCTAGATAGTTTTGTGTCTATGACACGCTCAATTTGCTCACGCTTCTTCTTGGGCAAATGTCTGACCCAATTCTCTGCCTTTTCTTGGGAATCTTCAGCTATCTGCCTTGTGATGGTTTCTTCTCTAGCTTCCGTAGGCAATGAGTATAGGTCAGCCACATTGAAGACAGGGCTGATGTCTAATTCCTCGGGCAAATCAAGGAGATAGGCATTGTCATTAATCCTGCTCTTGATTTTACACGGACCGAATTTCCTCGGTTTCATTTTGTTGTAAGTCCCTCTGGGATATCTTTTCTTGCTCAAGTGTACCATGACCATCTCTCCATCCTGAAAGACCTTTTTTCTCCTATGGCGATCAGCTTCTTCCTTGTATCGACCTGTCATTGATATTAATTTCTGCTCCACTTCTTGATGTATCTCTCAAATATTCTCTATAAAATCCGTAGCCTCTCTGCTAACATTGGGATGTGTAGGCAATTCTGCTAGTTCCACAACCCCTTTAGGATTGGCTCCATAGACAATTTGAAATGCTGATTTACCAGTTGATCTGTTGATGCTGGAATTATAAGCAAACTTTGCTTGCGGTATGACTAGGTCCCATTGGCGAGGGTTGCCACCAATTAAACAACGTAACAGATTCCCCAAACTCCTATTCACTACTTCGGTTTGCCGTCCGTTTGGGGATGATATGCTGAACTGAATTGTAGCGTACTATCCAGTTTTTTCCACAAAACTCTCCAAAAGTGGCCTAGGAACCGTGTGTCTCGGTCACTCGTAATAGTTTTTGGAAGTCCATGCAAGCGAACTACTTCCTTAAAGAATAGTTGGGCTATTTGACTAGCATCATTCGTTTTCTTACAAGGGAGGAAATGAGCCATTTTGGAAAATCTGTCCACCACTACGAACACAGAATCATGCCCCCTTTGAGTTCATGGCAATCCCAAAACAAAATCCATGGAAATATCAGTCCATGGTTCCTTGGGCACTGGTAAAGGCATGTACAACCCCGTATTCTGCCATCCCCCTTTCACTGTTTGACAAATCCTACAAGCAGCCACCATCCTGTTCACATCTCTTCTCATATTTGGCCAAAATAACTTTCCATTGACTAGTTCATAAGTCTTGTCCCTTCTGAAGTGTCCAGCCAGCCCATTGGAATGCATTTCTCTTATAAGTTTGTCGCGTCTAGAACCACTAGGAATGCACAATAGGGAGCCTTTGAATAAGAAGCCATCCAGTAAACAGAAATCTGCAATTGAAGACATACTAGTCGGATCCTGCCCACTCAGGATCATCAGAATTTTGGCAAAGTAAGGGTCTTCTGTGTACTCAGTTTTCATTTCTTCAAACCCAACTAGCGCATTGCTCATCACTACAAGCAGATGTCGCCTCCTACTCAAAGCATCTGCTACCACATTAGTTTTTCCACTCCTATGTTGCACAACAAAGGTATAAGTCTGCAAAAAGGAAGCCCATTTAGCATGCTTGTGGGAGAGCTTATTTTGGGAGTTGATGTATTTCAAAGCTTGATTATCAGTCATCAGAATGAACTCTCTGTGCAGGAGGTAATGCCTCCAATATTTCAAGGCTTGAACAGCTGCGTAGAATTCTTTATCGTAGGTGCTGTACTTCTGTTTAGCTTCATTTAACTTCTCGCTAAAAAATGCTATGGGTCATCCTTCTTGACTTAAAACCCCCCCAATGGCCAGCCCGGAAGCATCACACTCGACTGTAAAAAGTTTGTTGAAGTCTGGTAGGGTAAGGATAGGAGCCTCCGTAATCTTTTTCTTGAGTTGGTCAAAGCTGAAGGCTGCAGCCTTGGTCCAATTAAACATCTTTCCCTTGGTGCAGTCAGTCAAGGGAGCGCTTATGCCACTGAAATTCCTAATGAATTTTTTGTAAAAGTTTACCAACCCGTGGAAAATCTTCACTTCTGTAATACTCTGAGGAGCAGGCCACTCAAGGATGGCCTTGATTTTTTCTGGATCCATGCTCAACCCCTCTGTTGAAACTACACTCCCCAAAAAGACTAACTTATCTTTGCAGAATTCACTCTTTTCAAGGTTGATAAACAATCTCTCCGTTTGCAGGATGTCAAGTACTACCTTTAGATGCTTCACATGTTCTTCCATGGTTTTACTAAAAATTAGAATGTCATCAAAATAGATTATAATAAATTTTCCAATGTGGGTTCTAAATACCTGATTCATCGTTCGCATGAAGGTAGCAGGGGCGTTGGACAGACCAAACGGCATCACCATCCATTCATATAACCCGTCCTTTGTTTTGAAAGCTGTCTTCCACTCGTCGCCTTCCCTAATTCTGATTTGGTGATAACCACTCCTGAGGTCAATTTTGGAGAAAATTCTTGCTCCGGACAAGCAATCTAACAGATCATCCATCCTGGGCAGCGGATACCTATACTTCACTGTGATTTTGTTAATAGCTCGAGAATCCATGCACAACCTCCATGTCTTCCCTCCCTTCTTGGGAGAGAGCAGGGCAGGAGTAGCACAAGGACTCATGCTCTCTCTTATGAACCCCTTCTCTATCAGTTCTGTTATCTGTCTCCTCATCTCCTCATTTTCGAATGGAGACAGCCTATACGCTGCTTGGTTCGGAAGCTTGGCGCCTGGAATTAAATCAATTTGATGAGTGATTCCTCTTGTGGGAGGGAGACCTGCTGGTAAGTATGTCGGTGTCAAATCAGGGTATTGTTGCAATAATGTCTGCACTTCAAGGGGGGTTGATTGCTGCTGCCCTTGTTTTTGTTCTAGGGGATACAATAGATAGCAAACATCCTTCCTAGTTTCCTTGGAAATTTTTTTCCAGCCCATGGTGCTCAAGGATAAGGCCGTTAGTTCAGCAGAACCCTCCTCTTTGAATGGCTTCAAGATATGCCGCCGACCCTCATGCCTAATCTCATATGTATTTTCTCTGCCCTGGTGAATGATATTCCTGTCATATTTCCACGGTATTCCTAAAAGCACATGGCACGCATCCATCGGGACTACATCACACCACACCTTGTCCTCATAGGGACCAATTTTGAAATCAACTAAACAACTTTGGTTTACAAGTATGCTATGATCCTTTTTAAGCCAAGAAATATTGTATGGGTGAGATTTAGGAATGCAGGACAGTTGTAATTTTTGAACCATTTCCGTACTTACCAGATTGTCGGTCGACCCCCCATCTATGATGACCTTGCAGACCTTATCCTTGCACTTGCACTTGGTGCGAAACACACTCTTCCTTTTCCAATCTGCTTCAGGGGTGACTTTGTTACTAGATATCAAAGTCCTCCTTAACATTAGATTCTCACCCCTCTCTGCTTCGACTTCTTCTGGGTAAGATTCCTCTTCCCCCTCTTCTCGAACCATCATCACTCTTTTTGGGTTCTGTGGGCACTCTACTGCTTTATGAGGTCCGTTGCAAATGAAACACTTCAGGGGTCGCCAATTCCCTGGAAAAGGTCTTCCTCTTCCCCTATTCCCGAAGCTCACCTTACTTTGGGAATCCGACTTCTGTTCCATACTGGAGTCGGCGTCGCTAGTAGATCTGGAATAGTTTCCCCTACCCCTGTTTAAGCTGCTACTGCCTCGCTGGAATGCTGCCTTGCCCCGCCGATTCAACTTCTCTTCAGCCTTTAATGCCAATTGATATGCTTCATCGACTGAATTCACTTTGAGTAGGGCTAACTCATCTTGGAGCTGATACCGGAGGCCATTGACATATCTGGCTGCTGCATGCTCATCATCTTCTTGCAGCCCCGTTCTAATCTGCAATTTCAAAAATTCTTCTGTAAAAGCCGATATAGACAATTCCTTTTGCCTTAAATTCTGGTATTCTTTGAAGAGTCTTTGTTGATAATCTGAGGGCATAAATTTAACATTGAGACGGTTCAGCATCTTCGGCCATGACTTGATCTTCTCTTTCCCTTGTCTCTTCCTAGCATTCTGGAGGTTCTCCCACCACAGAGCTGCATGTGAATTCATCCTGGATGCAGCGATTTTGGTCCTCCTTGGATCCATCTCTTCGATCCCTTCCATGTCAAAATATTTCTCCAGCTCTTGAATCCAATCCATGAACAAGTCTGGATTCAATTCACCCTTGAAATCTGGGACTTCAACCTTTACCCTTGTCCCTTGCTTGGTTATTGCTTCAATCAATCTCTCCATCGGGTTTACAGTCCTGGGCCACTCACGAGGAACCTCTAGTTCCTCCTCGGATTCTTCTGGGGGAAATCTGGACTCGATAGTCTCTAATCTTCGGAGTAGTTCTTCCTCAATGGGTTCTCTCCGCCTGGCATTTCTCCTACCTCTTCTACCCCAGTTAAGACGGACTCCTCTCTGAGCCATCGTGTGCTCTGATACCAATCTGATGTAGCCACTTGCACTCTAATGGAACCACTTCCACTCTGATGGAACCACTTGCAGCCGCAGCACACCTGAAACACTGAAGAAAACATTACAGGAAATAAATAGACATAAGGAACTGAAAACAGGAGCCACTAGGAACAGGCATCTCTTCCTTTTATTAAGAATCAACTGAGTATGAAAAACCCAGAGCTACCCATTATAGACGCCATCCCCAACCCAGGACGCACAGGCCCTTTTATTTAAATATATATGTTCACTCAAACGGAGCTCTCAAACCTACAAAAACAGAGAAAAACTCAAAACCAAAAAAATCCAGCCGCTTCTCTACAGTAGAAACCCCTTTTTATTCCAGCATATGCTCGCCACACATCATTCCCAGAGCCCTGGTAGCATGCAGATCGGATCCCTCAGATTACGGATCCTGTATCCCACGCCAATTTGTCATGCTCCACATCAGTTTACAAGTAGGGAAAAGTTTGCAGAAGATAAACAGCCCATAATCCAATTGACATCAACCAAGGGGACCCCAATCTGAAGTAGGATGAGTATGAGAAAAGAACAATTCACCCTGTCAAAAGCTTTTGAAAAGTCAAGCTTGAGAATTAGAGCACACTTGCTTTTAGTCTTCACCGAGTGTAAAACCTCTTGAGTAATAGTAATGGGCTCAATGATCTGCCTATTCTTCAGAAACCCAAATTCCTGGGGAGAAATAAACTTATCCAAGAAGGGCTTCAAGTGCAAGGCCACAATTTTGGAGATAAGTTTGTATACTAAGTTGCAAAGAGATATGGGTCTGAAGTCAGCGAAAGCAAGAGGCTTTCATTTCTTCGGAATGAGGGCAATGAAGGTAGAGTTCAAAGAGGGTAAGACTCTTCCATTCAATTTGGAGAATTCAACCTCTTCCAGAAGATCATTTCCCAGAATGTCAAAGAAAGCCAAAAAGAATTCTACCGGCCATCCATCTGGCCCAGGGCTTTTATCCCACTTGAAAGATCTTAAAGCATGTTCCACCTCCTCCAAGGTAATCTGAAGAGTGAATCTTTTAGTTTCCTCTTGAAGAATAAAGGAGGGAAACAATCGAATAACCTTCAGTTGAGCCACAATGTTAGTCTGATTGTCATCCTTGAAAATCTTCGAAAAATACTTGCCACTGAAGGCTTTTAAACCCTTATCATCTTCAATCAAGTTCCCCAAATCATCCTCAAGGCCCAAAATGGCATTTTGATTCCTGCAAGAAAATGCCACAGAATGAAAATATTTTGTGTTCGCATCCCCCAGATTTTACCAAGTCATCCTACTTTGTAAAAGGGATGAAAGTAATTCATGATGCAACAGATGCTTCATTTTACTCCTGAGTTCAGAGAGCCTGATATGGTCTTGTGAGGAGAGGATTCCTGACACGGAAGAACCCAAGAGACTCTTAATTTCTGACTCAATAGAAATAAGATCTTGTTTCATAACCAAGGATTTAGAACGAGTCCGAAATTTTTTCTTTCTTTTTAACAAGCGAAGCTTCTGCGAGAGAGCATCCATCTTATCTGAATGATCTCCAAGAGGCAGACTGGTCCATTCTTCTTTGACCATCCTAGAAAAACCTTCATCTAAAATCCAGTCATGATTGAAATTAAAAGGAAAATTATGGATGCTAGGCTTCTCCATCCACTCAAAACAAACCAGATAGTGATCCGAAACAACATAAGGGGAAGACCAAACCCTATACCGAGGGAGCAGATCAATCAAGCTCGTTGAGATTAAAAATCTATCAAGTCTTTTACAGATTCCCTCCTCCCGAGCCCTATTATTTCTCTAGGTAGGCCCTGCACAAGAAGGTGCAATATCCACCAGATTATAGTCAGCAAAAAGTTGAGTGAAGTACGGACCAAGGGGATCAATCTGGGCTTTACTTCCCCATATTTCTGACGCATTTAGAGTAATATTGAGATCCCCAGCAAGGATCAATTTAGGTAGGGAAAGGAGACCACCTCGGGTAGCTGAGTTCCAAAAAACATCACGATTGAGGTAGGGTCTGTAACAATTCAAAATGGAGAGGGAGGTGTGAGAGCCCCTAAAGCGAGCCTTGAGAAGGATTCCCGCTAGAGTTTTAAAAGCCTTGCATCGCACCTTAAGGGGGTTCCAGCCCGAAAGAATACCGCCCGAGAGGCCCTTTGAACTGATAGCACAAAAATACTAGCCAGGACGGAGCTTGAAGAATGCTAAAAGAGCAGGGTAGGTGCCACTCATAGTTTTTTGAAGAAGAATTAATCCAGGAGAGAAAGACACGAGAAGGTGGTGGAGGCTCTTTTGTTTGGCCAAGCCTCCCAAGCCCCCTAAGCCCCTAACATTGAGAGAGAGAATTTTCATTAAGAACCACTAGAGTTGGGTGACAAAGCTCTAAGAACCCAAGGGGAGGATGCGGACGAGTTCCTCGCCGCATTTTTTAATGTGGCAGACAAGGGAGTGTAGGTTTGAGCACATGAAACCCTATCCATCATAGGATTGGAAGATTTCTTCTTTTTGCAAATAGTTACGTTTTCAAAACGTATGGAATCTAGCGGAAGGGTAGAGGGAGAGATAGGAGTTTTGGCTGAGAAAATCTCCAACAACTTCTAAAGAGAAGGATCGACGAAGGAAGGAGAAGAGACGGGACTGTGAGGAGGGGAAGTAATGACAGGTGAGCTTGCTCTCACCAAAGGGGGGAAGTCATTTGCCAAAAAAATAGAACCCAACTCATTCGCTATAAGAGGAGTAAGATCAGAAGGAGGAGGGTTTGATGGCTGCAATAAAGAAGGATCATCACAAGAGACAAAGGAGGGCTCGGGTGAGGAGGTAGTCCGAGAATTAGAGGGTTCATTTCCCACGATAGTCATAGGGTGAGAGGCGTTCCCCTCCAGTTCATCAATAAGCAAAAGGTCATGATCAGACATATCTCCAAAAAATGAGCATGCTTGAGAATAAATACCTTTTGACAAAGGAGCCTGAGTCGGAGAGGGGTGTTCGCGCAGAATACGCTTCGAGCTAGAAGGAACCAGTTGCCATGCGGGAGGAGAGATCTGAGAACTCGGCTTAACAACTCCATGAAGTAAAACTGGGCAGTCCCTTTTCAAATGTCCCACATCCCTACACCTACTGCAACGAAATGGAAATTTGAGGTAATCCAAACGCTGAGTGAAAAGACGATCAAGACAGAGGATTTCAATATCCGCAGGGAGATCATATGAGATGTCCACTTCAACCAGAATCTTTGCCATTCTCTTGTCGTAAGAGTGCTGAAAGTCATCTTCCACAGTAACAAACAGCCCTATGGTATTGGCAATACCCTCCAGAAACCCTTGACTCCACAAAGGAAAGGGAAGAGCAGGTAGCAAGACCCACAAATTCCTTTTTCTAACCCTCTCCCGAAGGGGGTCAAAGTGCGCATGCTAGCGACTAAGGACCAGAGAACCTGCCCCAATTCTCTAGAGAGAATCTAAAATGGCCGATGCATGAGCGTCCTCCAGAAAAACAAACACCAGCCACCCCTTTGTGAGCAGACTAATCGTGGGCACATAAGTGAGCAGGGGCTTCCAATGTTCTGTAGCCCATGCTATCCAATATTTCTTCCCCATATGATAGTATTAAAGTCTGCTGGTGAGAGCCCTCGAACACAGTGCCTCTACACGCCCCATGTAGATGTCACGGCCCATCACATACCTAATTTCCCCCTCCTGCACTTTAAGAGCTTTTGCTTTCCTTCTTCTCCGGGAGCGAGTAGAGGCAGATTGAGCCCCCCTCGCAGAGAAAGAAGGACCAACAGCCGTACCATCCACTGACATAGTAAAACAAAAGGAACGCAAAGCCAAACAACTAAGTCCGACAAAGAAGGTCAACCCAACACCTGTAATCGAAGGTGGTGCAAACCAAACCTTGAAGGGAAAAAAGACCCAAAGAAGTATTAAAAAATACAGCACACAAGACGGGCCAGGCAACAAGGAAGCAGAGGGGACAGCCCTGAAAAGACCTATAAACCAGGCATAGCAGTGAAGGACCCAAAAACCCTCCGTGACGAGGTCCAACAAGAAGGTACCTTAACAAGAACCGGAAGAAAAGGGTCAACTCCCCCAGCAAAAGAAGAAAGTAAAACCATGCCCCCGAAAAATCAGGTACAAAACTCAAGTGCTTCACAGAGATAAAAAACAAAAGCAAGAGTCAACCCCAGGAATCCTGGGAAATCCAAAAGGTGGCGAAACAAACAAGCGACATAAACAAAACGCTCACCACCCCCGAAAGGTCGTAACAAAATGGCCACCACCCCCACAAGGTTCGACTTTCGCCAAAACCCAAAATACCAAGCTAAAAATCAAGAAAATTTCCCACTTTTTGTAAACTAGTTGGTACTAGTCCCCCGCGTAGGGGGAGGAGCTCCATTAGCTTGGTATAGACTAGGTAAAGGGAAGGAGAATAGAAGAAAACCCAAAACCCTCAGTTTATCGAATAAAAACCAACACAAACCTTGAAAGAGACGTAGCATCGGCCATGCCACCTACAAATTGCAAACAAAATACACGCCCCAAGGAAGGTCGAGCATGTTGACACTATTTCCACCATGAGAATTAAAACCCAGCACAACACACACCGAAGATAACAAAAAAAAGAAATCTAACCCTGAAAGGAGAGCGCCCGGTTCTAGAACCTGCCATCCTTGAAAATCAGGGAAGAACCAGGTCGAAAGACCGATGTCAAGAAGCACAGAGATAACAGGGTAAGGTCACGTAAGGTAGGAGAAGAACCAGGCGCACAAGGTGGTAAACCCTAGCCATCATGTAAACCACCACTCTTCTTCATCATGTGAACCACCACTCTTCTTCTCGTGAACAAGGACAACTTAGTCCAATTTACGAAAGGAAACTCTCCACAAATCTTTAACCTAACATGTTACCACTCCATTACATACTTTATTCCTTATGAGTTTCAACATAGGCACTTAATTAAAAACTCTTTAGTATGGTGTGGTCTCCATCGTATACTCACAATCCATATCCACTAAAATACAACCACATGTTCCAAGGGATATTCTTAGTACCCAAATTCTTTATAGAAAATATCCATGGTCGATTGCAAATTAATTATTCTATAAAATAATAATATAAATTAGTAACAAAAATGCAAAATTTTGACAAATTTTGAGATTAATTAAAATATATATGAAGTATAAATTATTAAGGAAAATGTAAATATTTCACAAATTTTAAGATCAATTAATTTCTTCCTTGTTGCAGCCATGTCTAATGTTTAGAATGAGTTTTTATTGGATATTTTTTTCTTGCAACAAAACATAAATTAAAAATTACTATTTTATAAAAAAAAAAATCAATGTTTATACATATTAAAAAAAATACTTACATGTATTAGGTTAAATTTTTTTTATATTTGTTACATTGTGTTGTAGGTTAAAAAAAAATTAAGATTAAGGATTATTTCAATTATTTTTTAATTCTTTATATATATATATCTTTTGACATTTTTTTAATTCTTCAACAATTTTATACACATTTTTCAGCATTCCTCCTAATGTATTATACTAGTAATCTCATACATTGTTTTTTAAATTTTTAATAAACCAAAAAATATTAAAAACATAAAAAACTATTAATATTCAAAGTAAATATATTATATACCAAAAACATTTCATAATTTCATATTGTTTATATACATATAAAAAAATCTTAACAATAAATATATTTCATTATTTATTTTGTTGTTATAATTTTTTTTAACATATTCTTGTATTCAACATTACTTTCATATAATTCAACATTACTTTCATATAAATTTTTGTAAACATGCAATAATATGGTTTAGATTATATATTTTTTAAACATACAATAAATATGGTTTTTTTATTCAACATTACTTCACATAAATTTTTGTAAACATGCAATAATATGTTTTAGATTATATATATTTTTAAACATATAATACTATGCTTTTTATATTCATTGGTTTGATTTTGTAATATAAAAGAAAAGTATGTTTAAATGTTCCTTTCACGGATTCTTTTATATTTTTATAAAATATTTTTCTTTTTCTTTAATTTATGGCACTATTTCAAAAAATTAAAAACTAATTTAAATTAACTTTTATACTTCGTAAATCTTTTTTAAAAGGATGTTCTGGTTCTTTGTTGGTGTGACCATCACAGGCGTTCAAATGTTTGAGATATGCTAACTAATATTATTATAAATATCAATATAAAATAGTATTAAAAGAAAATTTGTCATGTTGATCACCTTTTGAACCATCGTTCCACGTCTACAACATTTTGGAAAAACTTTTATATTCTGGGATCGTGAATGATGTTTTCAGATTTTTTTTATTTTTGACTTACGTGACACAAATTAACTACTACATGATATTTAAACTCACAACTATTTCAAAATGTATTATTTTATATATTTAAACTTTAAGAGCTTTCCTTTTCTATCAACAATTTTTTTCTATATAAGCTTTGCATGATGAAAGAATTACTACACAATAAGCATATGTTTTCATAGTGAGATAGTAAGCAAAGTGAAAATATACCAAGTAAAGGTAGAAAATTGTATTAAATATTATAGACCAATTCTCTTTTCCTTAATTACACTATGATAAGGATTGTACTATTTTTTGTTGTTGTTGATATAGTTTATTTATGGTTTTCTTAATGTACATAATAATGTGTGTTGATGTATTTATATTTAAGAAATTTATTTAACAAACATCCATAGAGAAAGGATGGAAAATAAATCTAACTTCCATACAATTTAAGTAGTTTAAAATTAGAATATGCGAGTGGAATACATAAATAAAAATAACATGAATATTATAATAATTTTTCTGGAAAGAAGTTTTCGGTCTTGCAATACCAAAAACATAGTAATTGTAACATCCCCTCAATACGTGACCGGAAACGGCAAAGTGTAAGTGAAAAACACTGTAAATACTAATCCTAGCCTCCTCAAGCTATAGATGAAATTAAAAATGTGAGGAGATTGAAAGCTTGCACGACTAAAACAATGATTGGGGACGAATCCACTAAGGGAAAAAGGGGTAAAAGTCGGGCGAGTCCTTGGGATCAAGTAAAGATTGCCTAAGGTCATACTGGTTTCAGAAGCATGCCAAAAGTAAGCCGATGGAATCCTTCAAACTTAAAAGGTAATTTACCACTCCTACACTCCGTACATACTTAATTTGGGAACGAGATTTGCGATTATGAGACATTATCTATGTTGAGCAAGCTTTGTGGTTTAAAAGTTAAACATCTCGCTGTATTAATTAAACGCTAAAACCTCCACGAGGGGGAGGTCACTCCCACCCCACATTAATAAAAAATAATGAGAAAGAGAAGACAAATATTATTACATGTATACACATAAAATGTTATATAGTGAAAGAACCCTAACCTATATTATAGCCCCCACCACACACACATAAATCCAAGTTCTTTTATTTCATTATGATATAACCATTGTTATAACATATATATATATATATATATATATATATAACATAACAATTATATATATATATATAAAACATATATATGAGCTATAACATATAACACACAACAATTGTTATGTTATAGCCCACATATATGTGTATAAAAATATATGTTAGTTATATCATAACCGTTATTTCATGTATATAGAACATGATATACAATAGTGGAAAGCATTATCATTATGAATTGTATACATTTTATAGGAGACATCAAAATTATACGAGTTATCGAATTTGATGGTGCGATATCTCCACGAGAGAATCATCGGAATTGTTCTCATAACAAAAAAAAATGATGCTATATGTAATTTGATGGTTTTAAAACACAAACACTTGTTGGTCTTTCTGTGCCACTTGGCTCCTTCGGAACCAAGAGGGGGTTTCTTTTTAATTGTGATGAGAAAGGGAAGTGAGGAATCGATTGGTGGAGATTTTGTTTTTCATTATGAAAGGGGATGAGCCGAGCCGAGATCGGGGATGATGTAGGAAAACGTTTGCGGAGCACTCTGCGTTCTTCCTTCCCGTGATTTCATTGGAGCTTGGATCCATCTCTGCATGTGAATGAATGGGCACTTTTTCCCACTACCATTTCATCCGAAAACATGTATGTGAATCGATCTGTGATCTGAATGCCCGCGATTGAGGAATTTAGATATGAATATATATATATATATATATTTTTATGACCTGCGATTTCCATTAAGGATGGATCTCCTTCAAAACTTCCTGCGTTTCCACTTACCTTAAGTAATTATGGTTATATATCTGAGAAATATCTTTATGGCCTGCAATCTGGGAATTGTTTAATGACTGCGATTTCCAGTTGCCCACGACTTCATTTCTTGAGTGATCTTAATGATAGATCTTAAATTGTTTAATGACTGCAATTTCCAGTTGCCTGCAACTTTAGTTCTCGAGTGATCTTAATGATAGATCTTAAATTGTTTAATGAATGCGATTTCTAGTTGCCCGTGACTTCAGTTCTTGAGTGATATTAATAGCAGATCTTAAATTGTTTAATGACCGCGATTTCCAGTTGCCTGCGACTTCAGTTCTTGAGTGATCTTAATGATAGGTCTTAAATTGTTTAATGACTGCGATTTCTAGCTTCCTCTGAATTAAGTTCTTGAGTGATCTTAATGATAGATATCAATCTTGGATTGTTTAATGCACGCGATTTCCAATTTCCCACGACTTCAGTTCTTGACTGATCTTAATGATAGATCGTAATCTTAGAATTGTTTAATGCCTGCGATTTTTAGTTGTCTGCGTTTTTCAATCTGTAGTTTTGTGGATATATAAATCGTTGGTTAAAACCCTTTGTTGAGTGTGCTTTTTTGGTATACATCCATTGCAGGTAAAAATCTGTAGAGTATGCCTTTCACTTTCTTCTATATATGTTATTTGAATCACATCCGCGAAATCTGAAATTTACGGCCTTTGATTTAAAACATGCCTTTTAAGATTCGATTATGAAAGGAAACATTGTATTTGGATTTTATGAATAGCCCAATCTGGAAAACGGTTGATAGGATCTATGGTTGACTTCCTTACCGAATTGTAAAGAACTATTTTGAATATATATTATCTTGTAGATTAAACACTGCTATTTTGAGATGCTTGTAAAGATCTGGATTGTTGTAAATGAAATTTCATATATATATATATTAGATCTTGTAAAAACACTGCTAGGTTATGGTTGTAAAAACACTGCTAGGTTATGGTTTAAATTCTTGTATAGATATGGAAAATAGCTGTAAATGTATTACCTTGTAGCCTGGTGGAAACATGGATATTTTTAACATACTCTCTAAATGGCGAGAAGTTCACAATTTATAATAATCATGAAAGGAATTCGATAATAACTAGTAGAAGAACAAAGGTCATATACTAGTTAAAGAAAGACCTCTCTCTTATTATATGAATATCATAGGTAATTTGTAAATGTTTTTTGATATAAATAAGGGCAAGGAATATGATTACCTAAATGGTAGAATAGTTTACTAATGGAATTACACTTTGGGATTTGGGTATATTGAAGTTGATTGACCTACCCTTTTGTTTATGGGATTGGGTATGATTAATGGGTTTGAAAAGGTTATGATGACTAAAAATTTAAGTCGCACACTCCTAGGTAGAGTATCCCTTTGATTTTAGTACTGAATTACCCTGAAACTTGGAGAGTTTTTGTTTTTAACCTTGAACCTTAGTGGATTCGTCACCCATATCGATGGTGGATTTAAAAGAAAAACATACGTCAAATGAAGCCTACGGTTGGGAGGAAAGTCGTAGACACACTTCCATTCGCCCAAGCTAAAAGAAGCATCTATAATAGTTTGTTTGTGGATTTAATTTTTCTTGTTTTATGAAACTTATGCTCTTGAATTTGTAGGCCGAGATATAGTACTAATATGTATGTTGAGTTTGCATGACTGCAATTGGTGGCTGCAGAAGCAGTGTCCCAATGGTGGAAAGGCATTGGGATAACTCTCAAAAGACAATATAGAGTAAATCAATTGTATATATGCATAATTTCAATTAGTTTCTTTTATTATTTAAAGCGTATTTAGCCTTGTTGTTTTCTCCAGTCAGGAGACTCATGTATAATCTGTAATGGATGCACCCAAGAGAACAAGTACAAAATAGGGTACCTTGGTATGAAGGGTGTTACCTACGATTAAAAGACAAGGCTAATGTGTAATTGTTATCTCATTCAAAGATACTTCTTGTAACTAATGTAATGGTTGTATCTCATTGAAGTTTTCAATAAGATTTGCTTATGTAGATTAGTATTAGAGTGATTCTTAATTTTAAAAGAATGGTTATAGTTAAGTAAACAATGAATTTAATTTATTTGGTCTGATTGAACTGCACATGTGTCACATAGCCCAATTTTATAAAATAATGTTAATTATTTTAATTACATTTTCTAAGACATTATGTTAAATTTAATGCTGAGTAGGAACTGATGACTCAGCAGAGTCAACAGAAGTGGAATGTAATTCAGAATATTTTTATTAATAAATAAAATTGGAGACAACAACATGGGAGAGATGTTAAAAAGAGGTCACTGGTCAAACTGGTGGATGGAACTAGGTGGAGGGCAAAAGATAAGTGGCAGCATCCTCAAACACTTCCTAAGTTGCAAGTGGCAACTTCCCTACATTTGGGGTCATGATCCCCCAAGAAAGTGGGATCAGAGCAGGTGGCTCAATAAATAACAACTAACCCAAAAAGACCTAGGCAATCTTTTAAAAGTACCCAATGAATAGAGCTGGGGGTTCATATATTTTCCAGAGAGGAATCATTCAGGTGGAATGATTTTCAGGAAATTCATTGGGGAAAAAGAGAAAAACAGTAAGGAAGTTGTTCTGAGAGGAATGCTGCAGTAATTTGGTTTATTACAGCTTGTTGGCTGGAAGAAATTACTGATAAGTTTAGATTTGATACTGAGTTTTGAAGACTGGTATTTGACTATTGCTGCACCTAGTTCCAGCCAGGGAGACTAGAGCAAGCTCGGGGGTCTTGAGGAGTCGCTGTTTGAGCACTCTCCAGGAGTTGGTAGGAAGGAAGGACCTCCCATTGCTGTTGTTGTCCAAAGTGCAAGCAAGTTCTGTCACTTAAATGTCTTTGTTTTAATAACTATGAATGGTTGAATGTTATGTTTGTAGTTTAGGATATAAGATTTAGTGGGTTTAGTGATGTAAATGTTTTAGTTTATTAGTAATAGAATCTTTGATGAAAGAATAGAGACCCACTGTGTTTTTCCACATCTGGGTTTTTACCAGACCGTACTCCAGCGCAGGGGTAAAGAATTAAAAAAAGATGATATGATGATAATACAGAATAGAATGTTAGTAGAATTATAGAGTAGTTTCTTTATGTTGTTTTTCATAAGAAAAATTGATCTGTTTACTGATGATAGCATGTACTAGTAGAAAAATGAGTTCTTGTTACTTTAGTTACTTTCAGTAACCTAATTGCTTCATAGATTTACAGTTTACCTTCTTCCAGTCTTAATCACTGTTTACATAAAAAAAATTAAATGGAAAGAGAGAATAGCTATATTTTCGAATTAATCCTACAGGTATTTCAGCTCGTAGCAGGATTTACATACAAAATGATATCTATATATGTATATAGGTTATTCTTTTGAATTCTGTACTATTTAGTTAAATATAAACAAAAATGTGTAACTGTAAACTTATTAACTGTGTAAAATATTAATTGTGCAGTAATTAGATTAGCTCTCTTATGAGTAAATTTTATAATTATTAGTTTGTCATTTAAATGAGATATTATAGAAAATAGAAAGGGTTTCTCTAATAAGGTATTTAGTATAGAAAATGTAAGAACACAGTAATTAAATAATAATTTATCTTGTGTTTATAACTAATAAAGAATACAGTTGATAAATATAAAATTAATAAGCACAGCTCTCTACTTATTTAAATGAAGTAATGTATTCGGTTATAATATCAACAGTAACTGGAAATGAATTCTATA
>LPNX010328143.1:1249208-1310126 GCA_001517045.1 Pseudotsuga menziesii | reverse complement strand
TAAAGCCCGCAATACCTCGGTCGAGGGCTTAACAAGCCCTCGGTCGAGATATTAAGACCTCGGTCGAGGGCTTAACAAGACCTCGACCAAGGTGCATTTTTCTGTTTTTGCCGAAATGCTCTTGCCAAAAAGTGTTACCCAGGTCCGTGGAATCACCCATACAAAAAAGCTGTTTATAACAGATACCTAAATTACTGTAATAAAACATAAATTTATTATAAGTTGCTTGGTAACAGTTATATAATAACAACTCCAACTCTTTCAAATATAATAAACTAAGTAACAATAATCATAAGAACAATAGTACCTATAGATAAGATAATATGTTCATAAAATATTCTTTCTATTATAAGTATTGTATGGACAAAGTATGCAAGTTAAAATACTAGGTACAGGAGCAGTAACATGGGTAATCTAGTCAATCTTAGTAATACAAGATCAATTATAATTTCTGTACTTAAAAAGGAAGTAACTGTTAGTTACTTAAGTACTCTACCATAAATATAAATTAAACAAATAGAGTTACAGTATGCTCGACCTACCAAGCTAATTCATTTATTACAATTTAACTAATATAATTTATAGAGGTATATTTTTTTTAACCCAAGATAAATTTCCAAGATCATGTAAATATTTCTCTTACGGCCGAGCTTAAATATTATTATTATAATACAAGTAAACAAGGAAATAAATAAATTGCAGTAATGTACTGTAAGCACAAGATAATTGAAAAGACTGTATTAACAACTCATGTTTTAAGATAGGGTTAAAACCCTGTAAATACAAAACATTAACAGAAGTAGGAAATCGAGGGTTTTAAGCTCCTTTTCTTTCCAAGTTATCTCTTAGCCTTAGTCTTTACACAGTAAAGCCAAGCGAAGAGTTTTAAAAGACTACTCAAGCCACGGCTTCTAAAAGTTCTTAAAACATATTTGAAATACATTTACGGCCAAGGCTAGAGCACCTTCGTGCAGCTCAAGGGCTCCATACAAGAATAAACAACAAAACAAAGTAACAGGTAAACTGAAACCCCAAGGGTGACAGTTCATGACCACGCAACCATTATTGTTCCAAATGGACCAAGCAAAGAGGAACGGCCATGGTTAAAACCCAGGCTTACCCGTAAACCCAGAACTGCTGTCGCAACCTCGCACAGCCAAGCAAAGGAAGGAACCGACCTGTAACAAGAAGAGTTCACATTAAAACCTGTTTAAAAATGATTTTTATCTACTCTAAAACAAATTAGAAAATAGAAGAAGAACTGATAGTCCTCTTACCAAAAATTGCGGTGAGGCGCGACCACCATTGAACGGTGTAACGACCATGAACGTAAGTAGGGAAGCCGTCTGCAGAAGGGAGAATAGGGTTAACAGCGCAGCATACATCTAAATGCCATCCCGAAGAACAATACTTCAGCACTCACGGAGGAGGAAAATGTTTACAGTCAAGGGTTTGAGACAAGAGAACAACGAGGGAGAAAACCCTGAGAATGTTATCAACAACCTTCATAAAGCACCAAATATTGTTACAACAGCATCCATGTACAGGTAGTGGACAAACATTCAAGGAGGAATAACGTTTGGGAGATTGTCACAGGGCAAGGTAACGACAGTGCCTTGAGAATAATTACAGTAGAGTGGAGAATGCCCGAAGGTGACGGAAGAATGGCGAAGTTAGGGTTCGAATGTGGCCTTTTAACAATCGAATGCTTGGATAAGGAATTGCCACGTTTCCATGTCAAATTTTTCACGCTGTGGGTAAATTTGTATAGTCATAGCAATCTAGCTTTCTAGAAAATGATTTCCAATCATTTTAATTTATTCAAAGTTCCACTTTAATCCACCATGCACGTACTATGAGTACCTATTGATTTTTCACCAAAGACTTTGTTAGTAATCATCGAGGTCGTGGGAAATCATACGACCTTTGTGAATATAATTATGGTTTATAAAACAAAGTATATCTTTTCCTATATCGTAACTTAAGCCTTTACATACCTCCTTTCCTTACTTTAACGTTACCATCAAATGTTTATAATCACAAAAAAAAATGACAAGAGTCTTATAAAGTATGACTTAAGAAAAGAGTAGTAAAATTATTCTCTTGGTGAGTATCTTGCTTACAAGTATCTACTCTGTTATTCTAGTAATTGTAAGGTAAATAAAGAAGAATTATTATTTAACCAAGTATATTTATGCTTGCAAAGGAGATCAGGAGGCCAATTGGTAAAGGAGGATAGAATGCAGATTCAAAGATAACCTTTAGACTTATCAATTGTAAAGATTTATACTACAACTCAATTGTTTGTAGACTTGGCCTTTATTATGAAGCCAATTGTATCGTAATCAAAAGTTAGGTTGTTATTAAGACATGAAAAGAAATTTTGTTTACGTAATCTAACCATGGTAAGTATATCCATACTTATGGTAGTCACTTACCTTAAATAATTTAACATGGAACTAGCAGAGTTGCATGAAAGTTTGTTAGGTCTTTATAAGCTTAAAATTTTATCTTGAGATTATGAACAATATTACTAACCTTAAATAGATTATATTTCTCCAAAAACTTATAGTATAAAGGATTATAAACCTCCAACACTAGCATAAATTATTTGATTGCAGTATTCAATGAGGTTATAATCCCCTTAACTTGGGAGAAATGAAAGTAAGAATTTGATACATAAACTCTTTAGTATTGTGAAGTATTCTTTTCAGACATGGCATAATTTAGTAAGATGTACAAATATAAAAAAAATAGAGCTTGATCTTACATTTCTGCCTGTAAAGAATTATTAAGTATTTTATAATACAATTGACCACCATGGTAGACGTAAAACAGTTCTGTAAACTTTTGAGGACTATAGTATTTTGGTGACTAGAAAGAAAACGGTTGCAACCATTACTGATAAACTAAATTCTATCCCTTAAGAATTAAAAGAATAGAAACAGTGAAGTAATTATACCTTGAATACCTTGAATTTTGTTAGTATCTATTTCTTTACTTAGTTCACTGTTTGCGACAATATTATATTCAAATGCTTTAAAAATTTACTTCAAGCAGCGCCCAAAGCTTCTCACTTGTAGTCTGTAAGAACAGGGAAAACTCTCTGCATTAGCTCGAAAGCTAAGTAAGCCCAGTTTTGCATGACAGTCTCACCTTGTGGTCGCAAAAAGAAACAAAGTCAGTAAAATTAAAAGAAACTGTTCTATTGCTAAACATAACCAGCAGATAATGAATTTGGTAACATATATATAATCAAACAATTAGTGACTGCATTTATTGAATTTATATGCATTTTAAAAGTTTTAAAATTTCCGGAAAAATTGGGGTTTTGACAACATGTTAAGAATTGTTTTTATGCTGCCACCTGGAGAATCTATTCAGGTAATTTGGGGTATGTTACATATGGTATCAGAGCACAGGTTACAAACACTCGGGCTTATTTGGGCTTAGTCAAAAGAAACAAATATAAGTTAGTTGAACACAAAAATGGACTTCATCTATAAACACAGGCATACATATTTAATTACCAAGGATCGACAAGAGGTAACCGACAAGTCATCTTTGAATTGCAAGTAAGTATGTTCCATTTGCTGAAGCATTATAATGGTATAACATTGTCTATATGTGATCAATGTATATGTTTCATTATATATCTGAGTGATCTTTTATGGGTAAATACTAGTCTATGAATATCACCTCATACTCTACAATTAATTTTAGTGAAGGGCAGGAAAGTAATCATTAAAACAATTGAAATAGTTAGACTATTGGAGTTAAGGCTTTATGAACTATGTTCTGGAAAAGTCATCCTAGTTGTGAATGTTTAATGGTAAAGTTTATATGCTAAACTGAGGAGCTCTTCTAAATCCGTTGACTTGGTAGTTCGAATTAAAATGTTTATCACCTTTCTCTACGTTCCTTGTTATTATTGAGAGTGGATACCTTTCAGTTTCCACAATCATTTTATTTGAGTGAGTACGGTTGATACATTTTGTTGACTTTATATAACTAATTGAATTTGATTGACCTAATCATCAGGATTTCCAAAGATGAGATTCCAATGGATAAGCTAAGAAATTGTTTGGATGTGTTAGAAGATCCATTAAAGGAGGAGTCAATGTGAATACAAATCTAACTGATGCATTTAATATTCTTATAGTAATGAAGGAAGCATAGCTATGTTGATGTTAAGATTTTTCGTTAATACAAATTCTATTACATTACAGGGGTATCAATTAGGAATTATAGGTTTGTTACGTAGGAAGAACTAATATCCCATACGAAGTATAGCCTTGCTAGACTAAGGGATCTAGATTATTTTAAAACAAAGACATTAACTTTAATTGGTTTACTTGGACATTCTACTGTTGTGAGGTTTTCTATGACTTGGAAATAATCAGGAGAATAACTGGTAGGTGTCTCCTTGTTTCATTCTCATATGTGATTGTATAGGATAAGTGATTATAAAAATAATGTGTGACATTGGAACACGCTTGTACCCCTGCTTGTAAATTCAACAAAAGGATAATGGTTATAATCACTTAAACATTATACATGTGTATTCTATATTTCATTAGGATGCTTATGAAAAAATGCATGATATCGTTTTATAAATTCTTATTCCAGTGATCTTTCCTATGGATGTTAGGATACTTTGAGTGTTTTTTAATCAAAGTTATACTTTAATGTGATTGAGATTTATGAGATAGAGGTATACATGGATACCTTGATGATCTATTTCATTTTGATATATGGATTTCATGAGATATTGAGTGTAATACTAATATGTGTTATTACAAGCAAACTTTTACCTTGGCATATGAATGTCATATAAAAAGTAGATATGCGGTCACCCTTAAAAATGTATGTGGTTATATTTATAAAGATATGTAGGTATATATGTAGACCATTTGTTGTTACTTATAACATAGTGTTAATATGTACAAAGAAAAGAGGTTATTCTAAATTCTTTTAAGTGGTCATGAAATCTATGGTATTTCTTTTGGTTATATAAATTGCACATATATATTTCCCTGGAACTTAATGTGTGAAGAAAATTATTTTGTACCTTGCTGAACCATGACGTAAGGATGAAAAGAAGGAACCAAAAGAGGATATTTATTTCAGATGATCATGTAGTAAGAAGGATGATTTCTTACAAAATTTGATTTTTTTTACACAACGTGGTACTAACAAGTGAATTTGGCAGATGGTCAATATTCTTTGGAACTTGATGAAAGACGAGAGCATAATATATTATGCATGGTAAGCATATGGTAAGAATCTGAATAAAGATCAAGGACTCATGAACATATATATTAAAGCATGAGTAAGAAAACTTATGAACCTATTTGATGTTATTGCATGTTGTAATTATCAAATATGCAAGAAACAATAAATGATTGATGTTTAGAATAACTTTCCTGGACTCAAGCATGAAGGCTTGAGGGGAAAATAACCTCTTCTTTGGGTGAACACCAAGTGGAAAAATTGAGGATCCATCTCTACTTTTTTGAAGTAACTTTTCTTAGTTTCAAGCAGGAGGCTGGGTGGAAAAGAAATTCCTGGACTCAAGCAAGGAGGCTTGAGGGGAATTGTAAGAGAGTTTGTGATATCAATGGCAATACCTAGGCACAAATTTTGACATATGGAAAACATGACGACGTTCGATGTTTTTGAGGGGAAAACTTTTGACTAGCAATCAAAAGGGAGAGTAACCTCAAAGTTTAGCCTGTAAGTCCAATTGGTGTCAGCAACTCAAGAGAGAGTTCTGTGATCAACAGAGAGTTGTTAAAGATGAAAAACTCAAGGGAGAGTTTGTTGATTAACAAAAGTGTTGTTGAAATTTGTTCAACTTCATGATGAAACAATAAAACACATAACGATTTTCCTCATAACTGGACTATTGAATGTATTAATGTGTAAATGTTATGAATACTTAAGTAGGAAAAATTCCCTCAAGGGTGAGGGTGAATGGTACATTTTAGAAGATTACTGCTTAAAATTATGTGAAATAGATGATGCTAACTTATGAATGAAAGAAATGTCTATCTCAAGTTGAGGACTAGTTAAAGCATCCAAGTACTGGAGGTAAAAGACGTCCTCCAAAAGGATAAGTAAATTTGAATTACTTATGAATTATTTTGAAGGTAATCCTGTATTAGGTCTAATTATGATGATAAAAGAAGAAACAAAGGATGAAATATGTTCCATAAATTGCAAATGTTGTGTTACAGAAAGGACTTGTTGTTTATGTTCTGAGTTGGATTATGAATTAATGACATGTTTACTGATTTTTTTTTGGAATACCTGGTTTTGTTGCACAAAGGTGCATGTTATGAAGAACAAAAGCTTGCGAGAATCAAGAAATATTAAAGATGAAAAAGGAAACAAAAGATAAGCTCAAGAGTGGAAGACAAACTGATGAAAAGCATGAACAACGAGGAAAGTGTTAATTCTAATGGGGAAAGGATGTAACATCCCCTCAGTAAGTACTAATCCTAGCCTCATCAAGCTATAGATGAAATAAAAAATGCTAGGAGATTGAAAGCGTGCATGCCTAAAAAGATGATTGAGGACGAATCCACTAGGGGGAAAAGGGGTAAAAGTTGAGTGAGTCCTTGGGATCAAGTAAAGATTGCCTAGATCATCCTGGTTTCAGAGGCATACCAAAAGTAAGCTGATGGAAACCTTCAAAATTAAAGGGTAATTTACCACTCCTACACTCTGTACATACTTAATTCGAGAATGGGATCTGCGATTATGAGACATTATCTATGTTGAGAAAGATTTACGGTTTAACAGTTAAACATCTCATTGTATTAATTAAACGCTAAAACCTCCACGAGGGGGAGGTCACGAGGATGGATCTCCTTCAAAACTGCCTGTGTTTCCACTTACCTTAAGTAATTATGGTTATAGATCTGAGAAATGTATTTATGGCCTGTGACTTACCTTAAGTAATTATGGTTATAGATCTGAGAAATGTATTTATGGCCTGTGATCTACATCAAATTTTGGAATTGTTTCATGACTGCGATTTCCAGTTGCCTGCGACTTCAGTTCTTGAGTGATCTTAATGATATATCTTAAATTGTTTAATGAATACGATTTCCAGTTTCTTATGACTTCAGTTCTTGAGTGATCTTAATGATAGATCTTAAATTTTTTAATGATTGCGATTTCCAGTTGCCTGCAACTTCAGTTCTTGAGTGATCTTAATAATAGATCTTGAATTTTTTAATGAGTGCGATTTCCAGTTTCCTGCGACTTCAGTTCTTGAGTGATCTTAATGATAGATCTTAAATTGTTTAATGACTGCAATTTCCATTTGCGTGCAACTTTAGTTCTTGAGTGATCTTAATGATAGATCTCAATCTTGGATTGTTTAATGCCTTCGATTTACAGTTTCCTGCGACTTCAGTTCTTGAGCGATCTTAATGATAGATCGTAATATTATAATTGTTTAATGCCTGCGATTTTTAGTTCTTTGCGTTTTTCAGTCCGTAGTTTTGTTGATATATAAATCGTTGGTTAAAACCCTTTGTTGAGTGTGATTTTTTGGTATACATCCATCACAGGTAAAAATCTGTAGAGTATGCCTTTCTCTTGGATTTTACGAATAGCCCAATCTGGAAAACAGTTGATATGATCTATGGTTGACTTCCTTATCGAATTGTAAGGAACTATTTCGAATATATATTATCTTGTAGAATAAACGTTGCTATTTTGAGATGCTTGTAAAGATCTAGATCATTGTAAATGAGATTTCATATATATATATATTAGATTTTGTAAAAACACTGCTAGGTTATGGTTTAAATTCTTGTATAGGTATGGAAAATAGTTGCGAATGTATTACCTTTTAGCCTGGGGAAACATGGCTATTTGTAACATACTCTCTAAATGGTGAGAAGTTCATAATTTACAATAATCGTGAAAGGAATTCGATAATAACTAGTAGAAGAATAGAGGTCATATACTAGTTAAAGAAAGATGCCTCTCTTATTATATGAATATCATAGGTAATTTGTAAAAGTTTTCTAATATAAATAAGGGCAAGGAATATGATTGCCTAAATGGTAGAATAGTTTATTTTTACTAATGGAATTACACTTTGGGATTTGGGTAGATTCCATCTATTTAAGAAGTTGATTGACCTACCCTTTTGTTTATGGGATTGGTTATGATTAATGGTTTTGAAAAGGTTAGGCCGACTAATAATTTAAGTTACATACTCCTAGGCAAAGTATCCCTCTAATTTTAGTACTCTTTTAACTTGAAACTTGGAGAGTTTCTATTTTTAACCTTGAACCTTAGTGAATTCGTCACCCAGCTCGGTGGTGGATTTAGACGAAAAACATACACCAAATGAAGCCTACGGTTGGGAGGAAATTCGTAGATACACTTTCAGTCACTCAAGCTAAAAGAAGCATCTATAATAGTTTGTTTATGGATTTAATTTATCTTGTTTTATGAAACTTATTCTCTTGAATTTGTAGGCTGAGATATAATACTAATATGTGTGTTGAGTTTGCATGACTGCAAGTGGTGGCTGCAGAAGAAGTGTCCAAATGGTGGAAAGGCATTGGGATAACTCTTGAAAGAAAATATGGAGTAAAGCAGTTGTATATATGCATATTTTCAATTAGTTTCTTTTATCATTTAAAGCGTATTTAACCTTGTTGTTTGCTCCACTCAGGAGACTCATGTGTCATCTCTGATGGATGCGCCCAGGAGAACAAGTACAAAATAGGATACCTTCGTATGAAGGGTGTTAACTATGATTAAAAGACATGGCTAATATGTAACTTTTATCTTATTCAAGGATAAGTCTTGCAACTAATGTAACGGTTGTATCTCATTGACGTTTTCAATAAGATTTACTTATGTAGATTAATATTAGAGTGATTCTTAGTTGTGAAAGAATGGTTATAGTTAAGTAAAAAATGGATTTAATTTATTTGATATGACTTAACTGTACATGTTAATAATTTTTTTTATGCTTCCACCTGGAGAATCTATTCAGGTAATTTGGGGTATGTTATAGTAATGCACCAACACAACAAAGAGACACCGAGGAACCAACAAAGATAGGACACATTGGTGCATCTACAACTAATGGAGTGCCAAATTCTTCATGTGGGTTTTATGTGTTTAATAGTGTGCCCAATTAGACGTGATGCAATGATGTACTGATTTTGTATCAAGTGCACCATATAACCCGAAATTTAAAAAAAAATCACAAGTTTGGAATAAAAAATCCCATACAGTTACTATACCTTAGAGAATTGACCTCCTTGTTCTCATTTAAATGATCATTGAGGTCAACAAAACCCCGAAGAAAAAATTATAAGTATAAAAAAACCAATAAGTATGGTGCAAGGGGGAACTAGGGATAAATAACTATAATGAAGGAAAGAAACAATGAAGCTAAGTTTTTGTAGAATTAAAGGAAAATTCATTTCATTATATTTGTCATCGTGATCTTGAATCTTTCAAGTTTGTCAAATGTGTATGAACTTGTAAATATGCATAGGGAAAATGCACTATAGAAGGGAAATTGTGAAACAACCATGGCACACTTTGTTGAGAAGTAGAGAACGAATTTATATACCTAAAATTTATCTTTTGTAGATTTGTATGTGTCTCGTAGTGGATCCTTTTGAATTCTACTATATAGAACTGTCTTACCTTTGATATTTTCTTTGATAAAATATCTTGCACAAGTTTTTCAAGAGTTTGATAAACCTATGCAATAAAAACAATAAAAAACATAATATAAGACACAAGAAATAACAATTGCTCACCCACATAGTACACAAAGATTTACGATGGAAATGCTTAATAGGGAAAACTGATCTAACTAAGAGATGCTCCTCTCTTTATCTCATTGTGTTATCTTCATAATTTACAATACCATATTATACCATATAAAACCCTACTTTGTGAACCTTGATTAGATTACAACCATAATCCTTAATTGGAATTAATTTATAATGGTCGAAAAAACACAAAAGGGACCCAAAATTTTCTTCTAATCCAGGGATCTTCTGCCAAACCCCTAACAAGGGAATCATTTCCCCTCGATTCCCCCCTAGTTGGGGGGGGGGATCACCCCTTAGACACCCTTGCTATAGAAACCTACAAAGAGTACAACAAATGTCTAACATTCATCCACTTGTTGTATTCTTTGCAAAAGAGGGCAAGGGAAAGCATTGATGTAATTAGCTACTAGGGGTAACAATGCCCATTGATTCTCTATACCAAGAGAAAATTTCAATACTAATATAGTTTGTCAATGAATCTGCAACATTCTTCAAGGTATCAACTTTTTCCAACAATATTTTGTTCTATTCAAACATGTCTCTAACAAAATGGTACTATATATCAATATTGTCTTGGAATTGTAAGTAGGGTTCTTTATAGGAAAAAATGCACTTGAGTTATCACACATTATTTTCACTACTTTATGACAAAATCAATACTTGAATACAATATCTGCAACCATATATATTCCTTACTTTCATGAGTGGATACCATGTATTCAACTTCTGTAATTGAAATGAAACTACAACCTACCTCTTACTCATCCAATTGATTGCTCCACCAAATACATTAGCAACATAGCTACTTGTAGATACTATGTGTTCAAGAAGATTTATCCTTGGAACCCCCTTGCTATAAGAACCCACAAAGATTATAACACATTGCCAACATTATTCCACTTGTAGTATTCTTTGCAAAAGAGGAAAGGGAAATGATTCATGTAATCAATTGCTAGAGGAAACAATGCCCATTGCTCGAACAATACTTTGTTTTATTAAACCATGTCTCCAACAAGATGGTAATATATATAAATATACTTTTGTCTTGTAATGATAAGTAGGGTTCTTTGCAAGAAAAAAATGCACTTGACTTGTCGCAACTTAATCTCACTCCTTTCTAAATGAAATTCATGAAGTACCTGAACACAATATTTGAAATCATATAGATTCCTAACTTTTATGAGCGACTTCCATATATTCAACCTCTGTAGTTGAAAATACAACTACAACGTACCTATTCCTCATCCAAATGATTTCTTCACCAAATACATTAACAACATAACCACTTGTAAATATTCTACAATCAAGATCTCCATCCTAGTTTGCATTGACAAAGCCCTGTATATCTATCTACCTATGAGGCCCATGTCTTCCTTAGTAGCATATTACATGATTTGAAGTGCCACACAAATATATGAATACCCTTTTTACAACTATCCAATATTTATTCCTTGGTTTTGACATATGAATGCTCAAAATTCCCATTGCATGGCAAAGGCCTAGTGTAGTACATAATAAAGAATACATCAGACTTCCAATAACCCTATCATAGGGAACACATGACATTCCTTTTACCTTTTATTGATCCTTGTGACACTATCCTACAAGAATAAGGATCTTTACCAATTTACGTTCATGTATGCTAATCCTAATTTTCAATACTATTTCAATATATTTCTTCCGACTCAACCAAAATTTACAATTTGCTTGTTTTTTTTTAAATTTCTATGCCCAAAATAAATTTTGCAGCACAATTGAGCTTTGATATCCTTGATTTTTTTCTCCTTGTTTCCAATTAGTGAAATATCATCAACATAGAAGACCACATATGTAAAATGGTCTCCAACCTACTTGGAATACACACGGTGATCAACTTTGCTTCTTGAGAGACCAAGTCCCAATATATAAGTATCAAAATTCTAATACCACATTCTTGGTGAATGTTTTAATCCATACAGGTACTTATTTAGCTTGAAAACTAACTCCTTTCCCTTCATTGCATAACCTTTTGGTTGTTTCATGCAGATTTATTTTCAAAATGAACATGTAGAAATTTTATCTTCACATCCATCTTCTTTACTTCAAGATCAAAAGAAACAAACAATACACAAATAAATATAATATAAGTTAATTTAATAGCATGAATAAAAATGTCACTAAAATCAATTCCCTTCACCTGGGAATATCCCTTTTCTACTAGGAAATCTTTATATTTCACCACCTTACCTTTTGCATTCAACTTCTTCTTTGACACTCATTTTCTAAAAAATGTTTTCCTCTAGTCGATAATTCAATTACATCCCAAGTGTTATCTTTATCGAAGGTGTTAGCACCTGTGCTAAATTTTGAGGATTTTTACAAGTGCATCCATACTAATTCCCCTGTGAAAGAGTAAGCCAGTGAAAAATGAGGGGTAAGAGCGAAAATCTCATATCTTATGACCTAGAGGTATGTAGAAAAGGGTTCAAGGTGTTTAGAAGGCTTGTTCCTAAGCCTAAATGTCAAAATGGTAAAGAAAACCCTTAAGCACGACTGTGGAAATGTGTCTGAATGAGAAAATTTGATCAATACTAAAAGATGACAGGAAATATATGACTTGGATTCACAGTTGAGAAAATCAAAGGTCACAAATCATTTCCACTAAGGAAAAAATCGGGAACATAAAAGCAAAAATGGAAAAGATCCGGTTGTGAAAGTTGGTAAATCCGCCTTCCGGTTTTCACAGTCCTAGATCCGACGGTCAAGGATGAATCCAGGATAAATCAACGGTCCAGGAAAGGTGGAAGCAAAAAGGGCCAAATTTGGTTATAAAAGTTGGTAAATCCGCCTTCCGCTATTTTGCAGAAAGGAAAAATCAGAAAGCAAAAGATACAGAATTTGGTTGTCAAAAGGTTAGAATCCTGCTTTCCGTGATCCACAGGATCAGCGGTCCAGAAAGCTTCTGTCAGAGATCAACGACTTGGAAAGGAGAAAAAGCGAAGAAGCGGAAAGGGAGAAAATCTGGCCATAAAAAGTTGAAAGCTTGGTTTTCGCCAGCCCGTAACTCGTCCCCACTTTGATCATAGATCAATGATCTAGAAAGCTTCCGAACCTTTGATCTTAGATCAATGGCCTAGAAGGGAGCGGAAAGGCGGAAAGCGAAAATATAAAAAGTTTGGTTATGAAAAGTTGGAAGCCCGCTTTCCGCTTTTTGTAGCGCATAGCTTGCTCTTAGATCAATGGATGGGAAATTTTCTGTCTAAGATTGACGCCGTGGAAAAGAGCAACATGCGCATGGGATAAGTAGATCTCCTGATATGAAAAAATTGGTAGACCTTGCAGCTTTCAATGACCTAGATCAATGACTGATAAAGATCCACAACGGAGGTGGATTCTGCTACCAAAACTAGCACGAGAAAACAAACTTTTCAAATCTGTGGAATTTGGTAGACCCCGCAGCTTTCAACGAATCAGATCAACGATCGATCAAGATCCACGGATGAGAAAAATTCCACTGCCAGAACATGCATGGAGAAAGTAAAATTTAAAATTAGTGAAATTTGGTAGACCCCATAGCTTTCAATGTTTGATAAAATTCCACGACGAAGGTGGATTCCATTGCCAGAACTAGCACAGACAAAGAAATTTTTCAGATCTGTGGAATTTGATATGAGGCATAGGTTTTGACGGCCCATATCAATACTTGATCTAGATCCACAACTGATATCCATTCTTCTAATGCAACATGCATGGAGAAAGTAACTTTTGAAATCAACAAAATTTGGTAGACCCCGCAACATTCAACGGCACAGATCAACGACCGATCAAGATCGACGGATGGGAAAATTTTCGCTAGTTCAAAGTGTTGTTGGTTTAATTTTCCAGAACCTAGTGGAATTTTAGAGAGTTTGCAAGTCAATACACATGTAGGTGCATCCGAGTGTTTTCCAAATAGATCCATGGTCCAGAATAATTTTGCAGGGAGAAGGTGTGAGAAAGGTAAGAATCAGAAAACCAACGAAATGGAGTTAAAGGGTATAGGAAATGGATGGTGCAGGTTTCATCTGGGAAAGATCAACGGTCCAAAACAATTTCACTGGTTGAATATGTAGGGATGAATGAAACTATTGCATGCCACTCAAATATCCTCTGAACATTCATTTTTATCAAGCAGGCTTGAGTCCTAGGTGTCGAAATTTCCTTTTTGATCCACCACACACATCCCAACATGTTTTCCTGATTTGTTTTGTGATCATGACGAATCTTCGAGATCGGAATTTGTTAGGATTTTGTGTGTGTGGGTTTGATTCCCATATCAGAAATGATTTTGGCTCTGTTTCGAGGTTGGTATCGGGAGCTCAGTACTCTATAAATGTAACCTCTATGGAGGAGTAAACCTGGGTTTGACATTCATTTTGGAAGCCTCTGTGCCTAGTTTTGTATTTCTGAATTCTCTCTTGGAATTATTAACGCAAAGTATTTGATGAGTGTCTGAGATTCATCACGGTGTTCAATATTCAGTCTGTGTTCCCCTGTATGCTTCATTTCCATGTTTGTGTAGTTTCTGCTAATGCATTTCTAGTTGTATGCAAGGAATTCGTTCTCTGTTTAGTGCTCCTTGCATCATATAACATGTTTGTTATGTGTTTATGGTAAATGCCTTGGAATTCATCCTCTGTTAGATGCTCCATTTTAGTTATTATCCTTTACTATTGCTTCTGTTAAAGGTGTTTTAGGAGATTCATCCATAGATAGGTGCCTCCTGTTTCATTAGGCATCTTCTCATTTCCCCATGCGATCTCTCAAGGATATTTTGTTGAACATTAACCCTTAATTTGCCTCAAATTACAAATGTTATCAATAGTCATTATGCTATAAGCCTTTGATTGTTTCAGGATTTGAATCCATTTCCCAATGGTGCTGTCTGTTTGTTTGCCTTACGCTCTTAAAATCCAAACTACCCGTTCTCTTCAGAAACCTAGCCTTCTGAATGCTTGCTTAAAGCTATATGTGTATGTGAATATTTCTATGGAAAAGAGAGAGCCCTCTCTGACTATATAGGCTGGAATACAGTCTGAATATTAGTTTGAAATGATTACCCTAGTGATTTCCTACCACAACCATAGGAAAATTATTGGGCGCTAACATCTTGGCACAGTTACCGGGGACTAATTGCTATTATCTCCTTGGGGAAATGAAATTGTTCTAGTTCTACGGCTTGGTTGAGCAGTCGGTCACAGACACATGTTGGTTGTATATGCTTTAGTGACTCCACTCAAAGTTTTTGGAAGGTGACTCCACTGGGAAATACTAACAACCATACCGAGGAACAAAGGTTAAAATATTCCCTGGGTATGATCTACAGAGCTGCATATTTGATTGTTGATGGTGAACAATAGTCAAACATCAAGAAGGTTGTGCATCTTTCACCTGGAGACTACATCTGCAAAGAATCCAGTCTTCATAATGTTATATGGTAGATCCACTGTCAAAGGGTTGCAAATAGTGTGAGGAGCTGATTTAGTTTCTTCATCATCAAGATGAGTTCTATAGCTGTAAGGTATGCTCCTATGAATCACGCTCACATTCATGGTTTTCCAAATTGAATGCCTAATATAGATTGGAAAGAATATCTTCCAAGATTCAAAGATCAAAAGGGTGATGATGTTGTCCTTCATTTGTTTAATTTCATAAGCATATACACAAACTGGGAGTTGAATTGAATGAGGATTCTTTAATGAAAATGTTCATGGTTAGTTTAGAAGGAAATGCAAGGTCATGGTATGAGGGATTTCTAAAAGAGAGTTTATACTCCCTTAGTGACTTTCATACAGTATTTCATGAACATTTTCAAGATCAATATCCTTCTTTGTTGCTAATTCAAGATTGTTGCACACATGATAAAGGGTTCGTTGAAAATTTGAAAGACATACACGGTGATGATTAGTATATGGATGAAGAGATTTTAGAAATTTTACATGAATACTCATATAAAAAAAAATGACAAACTATTTGCCATGATATTCAAGAAAATCCTTTGTCGTTATTAATGTCTTCCTTGACTAAAATGGACACAATCCAAAACTCCGATTCAACCAGCTATACCTCTTTTTTCTGAAACTGATGATAGTTTGCAACATTCTTGTCAATATTTGTGTGTCCAAGAAGGAAGTCAGGAATTCCAATCATATTGTCCCTCATATCATTAAACTTCTGAAATTTGGTTACAAGAGGAGGCTACCCCTGTCCAATCAGAAAATACCCTTTTGCAGCAGCAAATTCTTCAAAGTTATAATGCTTCTGGGTTGATTATATAGAGATTTCTAATTCGAGAAATTTGCAATATGATAGTCCTCCCCCATGTTTATTTTCTGAAATTGCAAGTAAATAGGAATCAGAACTTAAATTAGAATTGGAATAAAAACATGAACAAGAACAGGGTCATACTATTTTTCTTTATGAAGATTGCAATCAACATGTTGAGTTCAATACTATTAGTGATGTTTTTAAAGAATATTTCAGCTTGCCTATATATGATGAATGTAAGGATGGCTACTTGGATAATGCACCTCAAGAACCGGCAGTCTGCGATAATAGATTGGATCACCAAGAAGAGGAGGATTCCAAATGGGATATTTTTTTATGCTTTTTAAATTCAAAAATTATTTTGCTTGATTCTATTGAAGAACAAAATCATATTTCCTTTAAAACACTTGGAAGGAATCAGGTTTTAAATTCTGAGATTTTAGATGAAGAAGTTGAGGTCTCATTTGCAAATTGTCATGATCACATTTTTCAAGATTCCTTTGAAGAGCAGTTTGGAAGGGTGCTAGAGGAGTCACAGTTGGAGCAACTTTGTCATGGCAGGTACATAACATAATTTTTTGAAGGTTGTCATGATCTAGTGGCGCAATATGTGGAGAAGATTTGCAGTGGGAATGGTGGGTTATGTGTGTTTAGTAAATATCGGATCTCTCATCATAACCTTTTTCCATTAAGTTCTTCATTTCTGTTTTTGATCAAGCATGAGGAGAAAGTTTGTTTATGGGATCGATTGCTTGATTGCCTTCATTGGAATTCATAATTTACTTGATTGGGAATTAATTCCCAGTAAGTAGGGTAGGTAGGTGTGAATAAAATTGACATGGCGAGCATTTATTTTAGCAATTTTTCATTATCAGTTTAGGTTTTGTTTTCAGAGCATGTTGAGGATTTCAAGAAAGCTTGGGACTAGCCCAATGGATTAGGCACTTGGTCTACGGGGTTCTTTTCTACCTCATAGGGAGGATATCATCCCCAAGTTGGAGTCATTGTTATAACTTGTGATAAATTTTGAGGATTTTTACAAATGCATCCACACTAATTCCCCTATGAAAGAGTAAGCCGGTGAAAATATAGGGGTAAGGAAAAAAATCTCATATCTTATGACCTAGAAGTATGCAGAAAAGGGTTTGAGGTGTTTAGAAGGATTGTTCCTAAGCCTAAATGTCAAAATGGTAAAGAAAACCCTTAACCGTGATCGTGGAAATGTGCCTAAATGAGAAAATTTGGTCAAGATTAAAATCTGACAGGAAATAGATGGCTTGGCTGCACAGTGGACAAAATCAAAGGCCATAAATCATTTCCGCCAAGGAAAAAACCAGGAGCAGAAAAGAAGAAAAGGGAAAGATCAGTTGTGAAAGTTGGTAAATCCACCTTCCACTTTCCACAGTCTGAGATCCAATGGTCAAGGATGACTCTAGGATAAATCAACGGTCCACGAAAGGTGGAAGCAGAAAGGGAAAAATTTGCTTATAAAAGTTGGTAAATATGCTTTCTGCTATTTTACGAAAAGGAAAAATCAGAAAGCAGAATATACATAATTTGTTTGTAAAAAGGTTAGAATCCCACTTTCTGTGATCCACAAGATCGACGGTATGAAAAGATTCCACCGAAGACTAACGGCTCGGAAAAGAGCAAAAGGGAGAAAGCAGAAAGGGTGAAAATCTAGCCATAAAAAGTTGAAATCCCGCTTTTTACTTTCCGCCATCCCGTAACTCCTCCCCACTTTGATCACAAATCAATGGTATAGAAAGCTTCTGCACCTTTGATCTTAGAGATCAACGACCTGAAAGGGAGAAGAAAGGCAGAAAGAGGAGATATAAAAAGTTTGGTTATGAAAAGTTGGAAGCTCGCTTTCCACTTTCCACAGCCTGCAACTTGATCTCAGATCAATGAATGAGAAAGTTTCTGTCTAAGATTCACGGTTCGGAAAAGAGTAGTATGCGCATGGGATAAGTAGATCTCCCAATATGTGAAACTTGGTAGACTCCGCAGATTTAAACGACCTATATCAACAACTGATAAAGATCCACGACGGAGGTGGATTCCGCTGCCAGAACTAGCATAGAAAAACAAAATTTTCAAATCAGTCGAATTTGGTAGACCCTACAGCTTTCAATGACCAATCAAGATCCAAGGATGAGAAAAATTCCACTGCCACAACATGAACGGAGAAATTAACTTTTGAAATCAGTGGAATTTGGTAGACCACGCAGCTTTCAATGACCCAGTTCAATGACCGATAAAGATCCACAACAGAGGTGGATTCCACTGCCAAAACTAGCACATAATTATTTTTTAGATCTATGGAATTTGGTACGAGGCACAGGTTTTGATGTCCCAGATCAAGAATTGATCTAGATCCACGGCCGATATCCATTTCGCTGATGCAACATGCTTGTAGAAATTAACTTTTGAAATTAGCGGAATTTGGTAGACCTCGCAACATTCAACGACCCAGATCAACGACCGATCAAGATCAATGGATGGGAAAAATTTCGCTAGTTCAAAGTGTTGTTGCTTTAATTTTCTAGAACTCGGCGGAATTTTAGAGAGTGTGCAACTTAATACATGTGTATGTGCATCTGAGTCTGTTCCAAATAGATCGACAGTCTAGAATGATTTCGCAGGGTGAAGGTGCGAGCAAGGTAAGAACCAGAAAACCCAGGAAATGGAGTTAAAGAGTATAGGAAATGGATGGTGCAGATTTCATCTGGAAAAAGATAAACGGTCTAAAACAATTTCGCCGGTTGAATATGCAGGGATGAATGAAACTGTTGCAGGTCGCTTGAAGATCCTCTGAACAGTCATTTTCATCATGCAGGCCTGAGTCCCAAGTGTCAAAATTTCCTTTTTGATCCACCACGCGCATCCCTGCGTGATTTCTTGATTTGTTTTTTGATCATGGCAAGTCTTCCAGATTGGAATTTGTTAGAATTTTGTGTGTGCGGGTTTGATTCCCGTATCAGAATTGATTTTGGCTCTATGTTGAGGTTGGTCTCAGGATCTCAGTACACTATAAATGTAACCTCTACGGAGGAGTAAAAGGGTTCGACATTCATTTTGGAAGCCTTTGTGCTTGGTTTTGTAGTTATGAACTCTTTCTTGGAAGTATTAATGCAAAGTATTTCATGAGTGTCTGAGATTCATCATGGTGTTCAATTTTCAGTCGGTATTCCCTTGTATGCTCATTTCCATGTTTTTGTAGTTTCTGCTAATGCGTTTCTAGTTGTATGTAAGGAATTCCTTCTCTGTTTAGCGCTCTCTGCATCAGATAATGTGTTTGTTATGTGTTTATGGTAAATGTATTAGAATTCATCCTTTGTTAGATGCTCCATTTTAGTTATTAGCCTTTACTGTTGCTTCTGCTAAAGGTGTTTCGAAAGATTCATCCACAAATAGGTGCCTCCTGTCTCATTGGGCTTCTTTTCATTTCCCCCTGCCATCTCTCAAAGATATTTTGCTGAACATTAACACTTACTTTGCCTCATATTACGAATGTTATCAATAGTCATTATGCTGTAGTCCCTTGAAAATTTCAGGCTTTGACTCCATTTCCCAATGGTGTTTTCTGTTTGTTTGTTGTACGCTCTTTAAAATCCAAACGACCCGTTCTCTTTAGAAACCTAGACTTTTGAATGCTTGCTTAAAGCTATATGTGTATGTGAATGTTCCTGTGAGAAAGAGAGAGCCCTCTCTGATTGTATAGGATGGAATACAGTCTAAAGAGTGGTTTGAAATAGTTACCCCAGTGATTTCCTACCACAAGCATAGGAAAATTATTGGGTGAATGCATCCATTTCTTCAACCATGGAATTCTTCCAAAGTTTACTACCTTTTGAACCCATAACCTCCGTAGCAATTCTAGGATCATCTTCAATAATATATGGAACAAAAATTGAAGAAAAAATAGTTGGGGTATACCTTTATGGTTGCATTCCCCCCCAAATTGGTCTCCTCAAGTTTGGAATTTGAATCTCTTCTTCTTTTGGTTAATCTTCTTCCATTGAGTTAGATTCTTCCCCCTCCAAATCAAAGCCTCATTGTCTCTGGTTATTATTCCCTTGGTTGGACTTCCTATTTGGGAACAATTTTAACCCCTCTAAATACAACATCCGAGTTGTAAAGAATATTCTTAGTTAATGGGTTCCAAGTTTATAACCTTTTATACCATCGTTATACCAATAAATATACATCTTGATACATTGCAATCACCATATTCCCAAAATAACATAAAAATGGAAAGAAAGCGTAACCCAATGTCTTGAAAATGAAATAAAAAAAATGAATAAGAAGCCTATTTGAGGGGGAAATCTGATTTTACAATGTATTGAATGCAAATGAAGAGATGATATGATATCTAAAACTAGGTATCCTTGGTGTGTGTGTGTGTGTGTGTGTGTGTGTGTGCATGCACACGATAAATGGTATAATTACAATTAAGGACCTAATTACTATACTATTACAATTTAAAGGTCTTAACTAACCAGTAAAGACAATACTAACATAATAATAGAAATGTCATGTCACAATATATGGGGTTTAACATGGCCCTCCCATTCAAACAAGTGTTGTCCTCAAAACTTGATTAAATATGGATGTTTCTACATGAAGAACTCATCTTCCCGTGTTTCGTCTTCTATTGGCAAGTTCTTCCACTTGATTAGGTACTCAGTAATGGATCAATTTTGTAGTTGCTTGATTAGTGTGTCAAGGATTGTTTAATGTTCTAGTATCATATACTGTTCTTCACCAATATTTGGTAAAATAATCTAGATTGGGATCTTTTCACCAATTAAATTTTTAAGAAAGAATAATGGAAGACTGGGTGTACATCTGAAGATGGAGGTAAATCCAAATTTTTAGCCATATTTCCAATCCTCTGCAACACCAGCTTATAGGGACCATATTTCTTGTTTGCTAATGTATTGGGGCATTTGTTTGCGTGGTTTTATCGTAAAAAATATCCAATCCCCTACTTTAAATTTCCTTTCATTACGATGTTGATCTATTTGTTGTTTCATTCTATTTTGTGCTATAGCCAAGCTATCTTTCAATAGTTGGTGAACCTCTTTTTGGTGCTCTATGTGATCATCCATTGCTTGAACCTTATATTTCTCTTTCAACGATGACATGATGGATGGAGGTTGATATCCATAAAGTTCCATAAATGGTATTTTGATGAAGTGTGGAAATATGATTGTACCACCATTTTTCCAAGGGAAACCACATGACCCATTGTGTCACATTTATTGTGTTTAGCTATCTATTTTGTGCTATAGCCAAGCTATCTTTCAATAGTTGGTGAACCTCTTTTTGGTTCTCTATGTGATCATCCATTCCTTGAACCTTATATTTCTCTTTCAACGATGACATGATGGATGGAGGTTGATAGCCATAAAGTTCCATAAATAGTATTTTGATGAAGTGTGGAAATATGATTGTACCACCATTATTCCAAGGGAAACCACATGACCCATTGTGTTTATTTATTAGATGAAAAACAACAAAAACATACTTATAGGAATTTATTCACAATCTCAGTGTTCCCATTGAATTAACGATTGCAAGAGGAGTTGTGAGCCAATTGAGTTCTAAAACAGGAAAATATTTTCTTCCAAAAATTACCAGTAAAAATTGGATCTCTATCACTTATAATAATCTTGGGGATTCCATTTAGCTTCTGAAATATTTCCATGAATGTTGCAACTTATAATTGTACTTGCTTTGAAAGGATGAGAAAGAGAGAAAAAATGAGCACACTTTCCTTTAGACTTTGGGAAACCTATGATAAAATCCATTGAGACTTCTTCCCAAAACTAACTTGGTATGGATAATGGTTGTATAATACTTGGTATCTTGAGTGTATCTCCCTCATTTTGTTGGAAAACCAAACATTTAGCCATAAGATTTTGGACATAAATTTTAAGACCATCCTAGAAAAAATACTCCTTAATCCCGTGGTAAGTTTTCAAGAATTTTAAACGTCCTCCTATAGGATAATTGTGCAATTCTAAAGGGACCTTCTATTTGAGTTGGGGATTCTTTCATAAATAGAGGTGATCTTGGTACTACAGTGAATAATTCTTGTACACAAATTTATCTAATGCGCTAGGTACTATTCCTACTTCCATTCTATCCTTGCCTCCTCCACCTAATTAGATTGCAGAATAGAAATCACATAAATTAATCCCTCTATGTCTTCTTCTTTCTTTCAAATTTCATCTGCCAACATATTTTGTTTTACTTTTTGGGATTTAATTTCAAATTTATAACCTAGCATGTCTATAACCCATTTTTGTTACTCTTTAAAATATAATCTTCATTCCAAGAAGTACTTAAGAATATCATGATCTATTCTTACCTTCAAGTGTCTTCCTATTACCATTTCTTAATTGCATGCAACATGACCAATATTTCATTTTCATAGATTCATCTGAGTAATTTTTTACTTTAAGTTTGTAAGTTTCAAATTCTAGGGGCCTTCCTTCTTGCATTAAAACTACACCAATGCCTTGCCTTGAGGCATCACATTCCATAATAAAGGTTTTTGTGAATTCAAGTGTGGCTAATATAGGAGTTGTACACATATCCTCTTTAGTTTTTGAAAATATATGGTTAATTTTTGAGTCCATGAAAATTCCTCCTTTTTCAATAACTCTACTATAGGTGCCTCTATTTGACCATAATTCTGAATCAATTTGCGGTAATATCCTGCCAATCCTAAGAATCCTCTAAGATTATTTAATATTTTGGGAGAATTTACCATTCCATTATAGATTAATTTTGTTAGGGTCCACTTTGAATTCTTCATGAGATATAGTATGACCCAAATATTCCAACTTCATAAACACCAAAGGCACACTTATAAGGCTTGGCTTATAGTTGTTGCTCCTCTAATAGTTTTAATACCATGTAAACATATTGTACATCCTCTTCCCAACATTTATATAGATTAAATATATCATAAAATAATTCTAAAACAAATCTCCTGAAGAAGGGTTTAAAAATAGAATTCTTGAAGCTTTGAAATGTGGAGGATGCATTGGTAAGGAAAAATGAATTCACTAAAAATTCCTAATGACCTTAATGTTTTTTTTTTTTTGAATATCTTCTTGCCTCATTCTGATTTGGTGATATCCAAAACGGAGATCCAACTTGGTAAATAAATATGCTTCTTTTAATTCATATAATAATTCATTAATGACAAGAAATATAGGGAAGTTATCTTTAATGGTCATCTTGTTGAGATCTCTATAATCTGGACACATTTTCCATGAACCTTCCTTTTCACAAACCATCACAACTAGTGCAAAGAAATCACTTTGTATAGAATAAAGGTTTCCACCATCTAAATTTTATTAAATCATGTTTTCAATCTCACCCTTTTGTGCATATGGGTAACTGTAAGGTGTAATGCTAGGTGGTACACTTCTTGGTTGCAAGTGAATAGCATTTCCATCATCTCAAGTAGGTGGAAGAACTTTGGGAATCTATCCAAATACCTTGGAATGATTATCAATAACTATTCGTAGATAAATGGAAATATAAGATATAGATGCTTGAACATATAGTGAGCATAATTGTGCAGTTACACCATGGTGTCCCCTTTCTAGCAACTTTGTCATATTGTTAGAACTTATCATTTTACAGGGTTTCCATAGAATACCTGTAAGTTCAATTGCATTCCCTTTTGACTAGAATATCATAAAGAGTTCATGGAAATTAAGAGCCATTGTTACCAATAATTGTAACCACTGGACCCCTAGTACAACATTAGCACCACCCATTTTAATTGAAATCATTGAGATATCTGTTATCAAGAAAATATTCCTATGGTTTGGGGTGGAACAAAAAAGACAAGATGACACCAAAAATCACTTCCATTCTCAAATATTCTATATAAATTAAAGAATCTAACAACTAAGGGATAGAGTCCATACCTCAACTGAATTTTCGAAGAAGACCAGTATTGAGCTCACGATCAAATGATTGTCCTTACAATTTTCCCTCAACAACAAAGATATATCCATGCATAAAATATATTAAATGTTAGTATTCAAACTAGTATAATCCATTTAAACATGTATAAAGTAACTATAGCCATGAATACAAATATAAACAATTGCACATGAAATTTGGATGAGAAATGGATATTTCTATTAATGTAAAAACATAGATACAATGTGACAACTTCTACAAGCACCTCGTCGAAACCGAGAAACCAAGTTCCTCCACCAGGGCCTCCATGACTTCAATCCTCCATAGCAAGGCAAACTCACAAAGACAATGGAGAGCTTGGGAGATGAACATAAAGAGTTATATCAACAAGGACAAAGGGATGCAGACTCAAGAAAATGGAAATGGGAAAAAAATTGCTATAGTTTCCTTACTCTCAAAATATATCCTCCTCTAATGCTTCACAATGGCCCAATATATATCCCACAAATGGGAAATGGGGATTTGAATCAGAGCGTTTCGAGGCATATGGAAGGCCAAGGATCAAGCTATTCATTACTTGATGAGGAAAACTCAAAATATTTTTTGTTTTTGAGCATAAAACTTGATGTACGTGGGTTATAATGGTGCCAGGTGAGTATACATGAGTTGTATAACTTCTAACCCACGTGTATCTTCAAAAATTTCTTTTTTAGGGTTAAAATGAAGCATCATGACTATAATGAGTAATGGGGGTATAGTGAGTCTGCATAGGGACAAGGGAAGGCCATCAAGGCATGATGCATAAGGTGTAACGAATCACACTATAACATATTCCCCCTAATGTGTGAGGTCATATGGGTACACGATGGCCAAGATACATTATAATAGTCTAAGGAGTGGAGTAGTGAAGATCCAGGTGGAAGAACTAGCCACTCACCAACATAATACAATGATAATTCTATAAACATAATTGTAGATTTGGAGCACATATATGTACTCCTTGATACATATAATTACAATGGCTATAAATAGGCATAATAAGAATATGTCATAAGTGGTCACAACCACGTACAATACGTAGTGGATTCTGGTCTCCATACTAAATGAATACATATGGTACATAATAAGGTACAATGCTCTGGTATGAGAGTTGAAATCCCATAGGTACCGTCACGATCAAGGGAGTAGAATATATGGAATGCCACCATACTCTGAGGTGTTATACAAAAACCACCGATGGTAGATGTCCCATCACATGAATAGAGGTGTTGAGTTCGAACATGATGAAAGATCCTCTGATTACCTGTCATTGATGTATACCGTTAACAAACGTGAGACAACCCAATGATGATGAAAATGGGCGTCAAGGTACCGAGTGCATTCAACAAGTGAGAATAGAGGTGTTTAGGTCAAACACTTGAATAATCCATCGATAAGGGGACATTGATGTATTCCCAAATATGTCAATGGCGAGAGAACCTGCTAGTAATAACTGTAAGTCTCAAGGCACTCAACTGACTCTAGATCCCAATTTAAGAATAAAAGATTTGAAGTTAATGGAATGGAATCCACTGGAAGGATGGCATTAAGGAACCCCTCATCAACCAACCCAAGGTAAAACAACAAGTTTGGATAATTTGGAAGAATTCAGATGAAGAAGATGTACCCAAACTAGTAACCATGTGCATTTCTCACACACACTGAGTACAAGTAGCAAGCAAAAGAGGCCCTTTGAATAATAACCATTGATGTAAAATACTGAAAAAGGAAAGGAAACCACCAATAGGGTCTAATGGAATACAAGATATGATAAAAATCCCAATGTATGAATATATGTCTTATTTTCAAACACAAGGGAAACCACTCAGTTAGCAACCAATGATGAGATGTCATCTGTTGAGTTCAAGATCACCTACCCATGATGAAAGTAGGCCTAGGGTTCCAGGTAAGACAACAACTCTATGATGTACCATGAATGGATGACATGCAGAGTCAAGCCAACTGAGGAATGGCCGACTCAAGCTAAAGAATTCCTTTGAACAAGAGTGTGAGGCAGATATAGACACTTAGGAAACATAGAATCAATATGAAAACTAAGAAAAATCTGTTAAACATGAGGCATCACCAGAGGATCCATAGGGACTGGAAGCTTATCCAGTCAATGGATAAAACTGTGAATAACGAGTATAACTCCTAAGGTCATACTAGAAAGCCAACCCATGATGAATAGACTCATAAATTGTTCTCTGTTTGAAGGCGACACAACAACTGCCATTATAAGACAATATCATTTCTCGTCCGACTTTTTATGTTTTTATTTTTATTTTTTGGTCTTTTTCATATTATAAATCTTGAAAAAGAATAAAATGTGCTTATAGTACAAAGGAGAGGAAACAAATGTTGCCATCAAGAAATCTAGTTACAAGCAGTGGAACATACCTATGCTCAATGCCAGGAAGTGTGTGTACGATAAGGACATTCATGGGGATGTTTCCTCTCGGGTAAAAGGTGATCAAGTTGAAAATGATAAAAAATAGACTCTTCTTGGATAGAATTGAGACAAGCTCGAACAATTTGGCTTGTAAGTTTGAAGCGGGGAACCGACATTAAGCTCAATAAGGAAAGTAGACACATACGATGAGTTTACAACCTGATATAAAACATGAGTCCCTTAGAAAAATGGTTAGCATAAAATATATGAAAGAACATGAAGTATCTATTTGAATGCATGGAGGGGCTACCACGGACTCCCAAACCTAAGGCCAATCTCAACATGGGCACCATATGGAAAATTAGGATCTAACTAGGGAACCCATGGTCGGGGGAGCTCTATCGCTTACATACTGACACTTCTAGTAGCAATAAGATGGTTTTGTGTCATCAAGAAGCGGGTCCGTACCTATGGTTAATGTGTCATAGTCATGGGATAATGCAAAAATGCACATGGAATATGATCCTATCCTAAATTCCATTTCATATTTATACCTACCATGGGCATGAACAAGCTCGAAAACAATCAAAATCCGCTAAGGATTAATGAAATCTGCATAAAAAAGGGACCTTGCACAAAAATATTAGTCCCAAACAGTTGTAAATAACCAATAGAGGGTCTAAACTATAGTAAAGTGGGTATTTTGTTTTTAATAAATAGTAAAAAATTGACCATTTACCATACCATTTGTTTTTCCCCCTTATAGTGAGTTTGGAGCTCTTTGGACCCTCGAATTTCAAAGGAAGATTCCAGAAGGTAAAAGCCACAAAATCAACAACTGTCAAGACCAGGTAATTTCTCATTCCATGATCTTTCAATTCATTGCTTTCATTTCAAATTTCCATGGTATATTTTGAAGTTTTTGGCCACATAAAGTATGTTTCTTGGCCGACGCGGGTCGACAATCATCGAATCACATATAGGGCAAGATATACATGGGAAAAGCGAAGCCTACCCGCATGGCCATGCATTTGTCGACATTATGACCCGCGTATAATGATGTGGATGTTGTTTTTAAATAAAAATACTCACAAAATATCTTCTCCTTTGTAGTATGGTGCTTAAATGGAGGGAGATAGATGATGAAGATGTTGATAGAGTTATGCATACTGATTTGATTACCAAACAAGAATTGCATTTTGGAACCTTGGGAGCATGAAGGATAAACCAAGACTATTACAATTTTTTGTAAACTAGTGGGATCTAGATACAAAGGAATTCATAATAGATGGGATGCCATTGAGACTCGAGGTAAAGATATTGATTTCATCACTAGACTATCCCACCGAGGCAAGGTAGTAAATATTAGGGCTCATGGAGTAGGCGGGGGTATGGGTATTGACGAGTATATAGATGTATATTTCCTTTCCAAAACTAATAAGGTGGGATGCCAAGTTCCCATCAATGCGATCCAAAGTCTCAATATGAAAGTGACCATTCTAGTTCTAGATAGAATAGAAAGATCGACATCACTACACCAGACATCATGACCTCTTATGTTCTATGAGGTAGAGTGTATGAGGCCCATTATTTATGATTGGAGCACTTCCTTGTTGGGTATCATGAAAAATCAGCTGAAGGACTGCAAGCTTGGTTAGACCAAAATTTTTGGGTTTGCCAATATCATATGCACTTTCTTCTTTGATAGGGTACCGAGCCTTAGTCCAAGGGTTGAGGTCCCTCCTCATAGTCTACAGGATCCAACCTAGACTCATCGGACTGAGGTGATGCCCAGGTTAGGGGGGGAAGAGCACCTTCTTCCTTCAAGGCTTCTTTTTTCCACCGATGGCGCTATAGATCATCGCCATAGATGACTATCCATATGCAGGGATTGACTTTCATGGAGACCGATTTATGCCACTACCACCAAGGTCTGCATTCAGATACATTGATAAGATCTATTTTATGTTTTGGGAGTATTTTATTTTTTTTGTATTTTTGATATTAGGAAATAAAAAACATATTTTTGGTGGTATCATGTACTGAAATTAGGCTTGTTTGCACAGACATAGGTCTGTGATGACCGGAGGGTTTCCCATGACATTGACATAAGGGTCAAGGAGATGAGATGAACAGTGTTGATGCTAAGCAGTAATTGTAGAATATATAGGGTAACTTGGTCCTTTTGATCCACATAATTCCCATGGTACAGGTCAACGACCTGTCTGAGGCGATGCAGAGACATATAGTCAGGGTACCCCATCCTTGGTTTAGTCTATTCAGGCGCTTGGAAAATGCTATAATGTGTTATCATTATCATCATCCAAGCCCATAGGAATAGATGTTGCGATATTATTTTTTGTATCATCCATGTATATTTTGAGGACTTAAATCCCATTTTTGTACTATGAAACCATATTTTTTGGAACTTTTACTCTGACATAAAAACTCATACTTACCGATTTGATATATACACATGTGTCAAAATATGAATGTGAATGTTTTATGTACATGTTTTTTTAATTATGCGACAAATGCCAATATAAAATGTATTTTGCATATGAATTTACCACTTGATTATCATGTCTAGGTATATGAATGTATGTAATGTAATCAAAATGTCGTTCCAACAATCTTACCATCAAGAATCTTCTAAATAATGTAGGATCTCTGACACGGTACAAGCCTATCAATTGTGACATAATCAATTGTGAATCTAGGTGAACCAATAGAGATTAAATACCATTTGAAATAGCATTTCATAATACTTCGATCACTGCACTATACTCAACCACATTATTTGAGGATGGATGGAGGTATACTCCTCCTGAAGACACAAGTTGACCCTCAAGTACATAAATAACCCATGCAACATAAGCTAAATTTTGTGTATGGAAGCCGACACCATCCATGAATCCTAAGTATATTGAATACTTTGTCAACATCTTCCAAACAATAGGGAGCATGTCAACAAAATGATGACACTACAAAGAAACCCAAAAACTATGTAAAACTGTACAATAGTATACGGGGTACCAACTCGAGCTGCAAACTCAAGCGAAGTACTTCTTAAGATAGAGCCCATTTCTATGCTCCTTCAATATTTTCCCTTTGTAATATTCTAACTCATAGGATCCCTTTTTTAGGACACACCTCATAATATAAGGACCATGCCACATAGGATTAAACTTACCTAACCCCAATGGCTCACTCACTTGATCATATAAAAGGATGAAGCTGGGCAGACTTATCATACTTGGCCTTGACATGACGCTTAATCACTTCTAATTCCACCACAACATCTTGATGTTGCTCGTCAAGGTGCTTCAAGTGGACTTATTGTTCTTCTAAATCGGAGGTGTCAAGCAAGAGCTCTATGGCTAGATTCAAGGAAGGGATTTTAGATTCAACTGGTAAAATCAACTCCACCCCATGAACTAGCTAGTACGATGAAAAACATGTGGAATTATTAACCATGGTCCAATAATCCCATAAAGAAGGGTACAATATGATATGCCAATTGGTTTTTCTTGGCTAATGGTTTTTTACAAAATGGCCTTAAGAGATTTGTTAACATATTTGACCTGACCATTCGCTTGGGGGTAATAAGAAGAAGATTGTTCTTGCTTAAACCCAAAATTCAAAGCTAATTCCTCCATCATCTTATTCTGGAAGTGATTTCCATGATTAGTGACAATATCCTTCAGGATTTTGAACTGGGTGATAATCTGATTGAACATGAAGTGAGAGTCTGTCTCACCATCGGATTTGATTGTAGGCATATTCTTTTCCCATTTCGTGAAGTAATCCATGACAACAATAATATGATGGTGCCCCCAGCTGACACCGGTTTACAATCCATATAATCCACCCCCTACTTTGTGAAGGGATCGATAGTCATAATAGGGTGTAACAGGGTAGGACATGAGCGCATGTTCGGAGAGAAAACCTGGCAAGGGTGACATCTATTGACCACATTAACACAATATTTAAAGGTCAATGACCAATAATAACCCGCTCCCTGAATATTTTGAGTTGTAGCAAGCCTAGATAAATGATCACCACATGCCCCACCATGACAGTCATTAAGCAGGACCTCAACCTCCTCATGAGTCAAACAACAATGTGAAATAGAGTCCACCCCACAGTGATACAACATGTCACAGATGATGAGGTAGTTCTTAGCATTATGACATAAGCGTTGCAACTCATAGATGTGGAGGGACCTTCAGAGTATGTAGATAGATGATGATATCACCATACTAAGGGTCTGTAGACAAGATGAGGAAAATATTCTCATCCACAAATGAGTGCTCATGAATCATGTCCTCATCCATCCCAGGGAGATCCTCCTCTCCCGTATGTGAATGGGGAGGATCGACGTCTTCAATGACATCAATTGTGAATTGATAGTAAGTATGCGCTACAAACAATGGAATTTTTGTGCCAGTGGGTGTGATACCTTCATCCAAATTACCCAGAGAAGGGAGAGTCCAAGGATTGATCAAATACAAGGTGCGAAATAAACCTGGACTCAAAGGTGACAGAATGCCACTAGGCATAGAATCAATAGTTAGAATTGGTGCCAACAAATTAAAGGTTCCCATCAACGACGGATACATTCCAACACTAATGTTATGAGTTGCTAAATGAGTGTAGCATACCCCAAAATACCTGAATAGATTCTCCAGGTGGCAGTATAAATTTTTCTTTTTATTCGTATACATTTAATCATACCGAATAAATTAAATCTTTTTACTTAACCATACCATTCATTCAAGATTAAGAATCTACCAACCACAATCACTTTAATGTTGATTTACATAAACAAATTATAAAAAGGTACAACCGTTACACTAGTCGCAATACTATCTCTGGAATGAGATAACTATTTACACATTAACCCCATCTTTTAAATTGTGGTCCCTAAATAACGAGGTACCATTCTTTGTACTAGATCTCCTAGGAGCAACCATTATCAGAGATGACACATGAGCTTCTTGAGTAGATCAAACAACGAGGTTAGATATAATTTAGATGTTAAAAGAATTTGACTAAAAAGTATGCACATAAATAACAGTTTTACTCTACGGTGTCTTCCAACAGTTATCCCGATGCCTTTCACAGCCTCTGCAGCCAGCACTTGAAGTCATGTAACTCAACATACATGTTAGTACTATATATCAGTCTATAAATCCAAGAACATAAGCTTCATAATAAAATCATAAACAAGATAAATTAAATCCTATAAACAAAGCTAACCGTCACAGATACTTATTTAATCTGATTTTAATTTGCGAAACTAAAAGCGTGTCTATGGCTTTTGTCCCAACCATAGGCTTCATCTGATGTATGTTTTCCTGTCTAAATCCACCCCCGAGTTGGGTGACGAATCCACTAGGTTCGAGATACCATAGAATCTTTTGCAAATATTTCTTAACAAGACATACCTTTTAACATCATTTACAACATACCACGCTTAAGTATAAATTCCTCTCCAATTAGAATCTCCAGAGAAGGGTCTTTAAAGTTAGTTTCCCAAAATGGAAGCACATCCTTCAAAAGGCACTAAGTATTCTTTCCTTGCTATAATAAGGGAAATGAAAAAATTACTCACTTAATGGAAACAACCCCTTATTATCACTATGTAGGTAGTGAGCCATTCAATTCCTCTAAAATAAATTATTCCTACCTAGAATACAATTCTCAAAAATCACTTCTTAAGATATAATAATTTCCACCATAATAAATCCTTGTACACAATCAAATCTTAGTAGTCTCTTATTCATTACCAAGATTGTTTCCAAGGAGAGAGAGTCCATCTCTTTAAAAGGTTAAACAATATTATTATAATCTTACCAACCAATAATGAAAAATGATGATATTCATTCGAAAGGGCCACTCCTAGCCTATATACTTTGATTGTCATAAGATGATAGATAATACTATCCCAAATAATCTAAACAAATCTAAAGTTATGGCATGCTTATTATATGATTATAAACAAATATAAAAATTATGGCATACATGTTATATAATCATAAACAAAGTCATCATTGACCTCACTATATAAACACAACCTTCCATCAACAACGATTCATTAGGAAAAACTGAGTGTAACCATTTCTTTCCCATGCAGCACAACAAACTATGAACATGTTTTCCAGATATAATTGAAAAAGAGTCAAGGGAGAAAACCAAAAATGTAGATGGCATGACTGGGTATATATATATACATATATTCAACGACGACTGGTGGATAAAATTATAACTTAGATAGCCAATTGTGTTTTAGATCACATATCCTAGCACCAAAAACTATAACACAGCTAAGCATGATTTAGATATGGATTTGAAAAGACAAAAACAAACTATAATGCAGTCACCCATGATTCAGATCAATGGGTTATACTTTTATTAAAATCAATCAAAATTTTAATAATTCGGGCAAAGATCGAGCTTGTACAATCACAAATTAGTCACACAGATTCATTTTGGCAGGGGATCAATGCTTGACCACACGATCAACAAATTTAAATACACGTTTTCATGCCAAACTCAGGAAACATTTTGATTCAAGATCAAATTCAGGAAATTCATTTTCCTTCTTCCATGCATCTGAAACCTAGGCATAAATTTTTTTATTCAAGAACAAAATCAGGAATTTTGTTTTCCTTCTTCCAGGGATCTGGAACCTAGATAAAACGTTTTTTATTCAAGAACAAAATCAGGCAATTCGTTTTCCCTATTTTCAGGCATTAGAAACCTAGGAAAAACGTTTTTTATTCAAGAACAAAATCCGACAATTCGTTTTCCTTCTTTTCAAGCATCAGAAACCCAGGAAAAATGTTTTTTATTCAAGAACAAAATTAGGCAATTCATTTTCCTTATTTTTAGGAATCAAAAACCCATGCAAAACGTGTTTTATTCAAGAACAAAATCAGGCAATTCGTTTTCCTTCTTCTAGGCATCTGAAACCTAGGAAAAACGTTTTATATTCAAGAACAAAACAAAGCAATTTGTTTTCCCTCTTTTCATGCATCAGAAACCCAGGAAACATGTTTTTTTATTCAAGAACAAAATCTGGCAATTCATTTTCTCGCTTAATTTACACGAAAGAAGTAAAACAATATTTATCTATCAAATAAAACTATTAAGAATAGAGACCATCTCTAGTGTGCTCGCAATCATTCAAAATATGTATTTTAGACACACCTTCAATGTTTCTTTGCAGTCATACCTGCACAACTTAGGGAAACAAGAATGGTTGGATGTGCCTCTTGTTCGTACCAAAGAATAGAGTCGACTTCTTCTATGTCATGCTTCCTTCCTTCCTCACTACCAAGGAACTCGGTTCTCCCTTCCCCTTTATGAACCTCCTTTTTTGAGAAAACATTAAATTTTTTATAAGGAAACCATAGGTTACCCAAGTACTATGAAAAATGGCAGTCTAACCTTTAGAGTGTAGAAAATGTGATGACAAAAGGATTCAATCGCTCCTTGAAACTAGGAGACCACCTCATGAGAAAAATCTCCACCGATATTCTCCAACTAAAATATATTCCCTTTAAATGCGATGGAGTTGGCGCTCCTTTTGAAACTAGGAGACAATTCTTGCTACAAAATCTTCACTCATATTCTCCAACTAAAATATAATATTTATCTTTTCTATATAGACCTTGAATTCTTGGTTATGTGAAATTATTTTCCATATATATATATATACCACAATGTCTTATTTACAAGATATATTTTCCACACACACACACACATATATAACAATGCCTTATTTATAAGATATATTTTTCCATATATATATATATATATATATATATATATATATAACACGATGCCTTATTTACAAGATATTCTCTAAGTCATTGGTTCTCACTAGAATATTGCAGCTAAAAGTTAGTGTCCTCAACTAAGGACGACATTTAAAAGTTTTAGGTCATTATTAAAGAATTAGTTTTCTTCAAGTATCTGAAGCATTGATATGCCATAAGTCAATAGGAACTAGATTTCCATGGATTTGTTTCCATCAACCTCTTCCCCTAGTGGATTCATCCCCAAATAATTGTTTGGTCGTGCAACACTTTCAGCCGCCTAACATTACCAATTTCATCAAATTTTGATAAAGCTAGTATTTGTACTTACAGTGCCTTTTACTTACACATCACGTTTTTCGGTCGTGCTCTGAGGGGAGGTTACATACTTTTCCCTTAGAATTAATACCATCCTTGGTGTTACATATTTGTTCAACTTGGTGTTCATTTCCCTTTAGTTTCTCTTTGCATCCTTTGCGATGTCTTTCAAATTTGCTATCCTGTAATGTGTTCTCTGTAAGGCATTACAATGTCTATCGAGAATATCATCATATTCATAATCCAAATTAGAACATAAACAAAAAGTCCTTTCTGCAACACAACATTTGCAATTCACAAAAAACATTTTAGTCTTTGTTTGATATTTTATCATCATAAGAAGACCTAATACAATATTACCCTCAAAAGGATTCATAAGTAATTCAGATTTACTTATCCTTTTTGGAGAATGTCTTTTACCTCCAGTACTTGGATGCTTTAACTAGTCCTCAACTTGAGATATACATCTCTTTCATTCACAAGTTACCATCATCTATTTCACATAATTTCAAACATTAACCTTTTAAAATTTATCATTCGTCCTTCCCTTGAGGGAATTTTTTCTACTCAAGTATTCATAACATTTTCACCTTAAGACATTCAACAGTCTAGTTACCAGTCAAATCATTAATATGTGTTTTATTATTTCATCATGAAGTTTGAACAACTTTCAACAACACTTTTGTTGATAAATAACTCTCCCTTTAGTTTTTCATCTTTAACAACTCTTTGTTGAACACTGAACTCTCTCTCGAGTTGCTGAAACCAATTGGACTTACAGGATAAAACTTTGAGGTTACTCTCCCTTTTGATTACTAGTCAAAAGTTTTCGTCCCAAAAACTANTATGATCTAGGATCTTATCTGAGAGAATAACATGCACAACAATAATCACAAGAGACAAGAGACACAAAGAATTTTCCTCGGGGAAACCATAAAGGAGAAAATATCACAACTTCCTCAAAGATAGAATGAGCATCAATAGCAAAAGTAAAACCCAAAGATACATAGATGATCTCTGAAAGATGTTCTCTCTCTCACTTGTGCAAGGTACTCCTCTCTCACTCATGTGCTACTGTTGAGTGAATGTTTGTTTCAAATAGAGAGTCTCACTCTCTATATATACTTGTTTTTTACTTGACATTTACTCTACAGGGCCGACTTCTCTAGGAGAGTCTAATAACCCTAATACAACTCAACTATGGGGTCTATTTACCCGACTTACAATGTAGCGTTAACATCAATGACTTTACATGACTTTATTATATTAATGACTCTCTCGATCAGAGGAAAAAACATCTCCGTCGGGGTACAATGAAATACAATAAGAAATATACAAGTGCATACATTCTGAAGTTACAAATACATCGACACTCCCTCTTAACTAGGAAGGTATTCTATTGACACAGTTCATCAGCACTAGTCTTCATCATTGGATCATCATCATTGCCATTTTGTTATCTTGAGCAAATGACACTATCTCTCAAATCTACTCATCATAGGAAGTTCTATAGAGCCAACCCTTTTTCATGCTGGATATAGGACTAGCCTCCATGTAGGTCTTCATCTACTTCATCACTTATATCCGACCATGGGAGGCCCAGCCTACCACCATGTTAGAAAGGCTCTACACTTACATCTGACCATGGGAGGCCCAGCCTTCCACCATGTCGAAAAGGCTCTGCACTTACATCTGACCATGGGAGTCCCAACGTGCCACCATGTCGAAAAGGCACTGCACTTACATCCGAACATGGGAGGCCCAGCCTGCCACCATGTCGGAAAGGCTCTGCACTTACATCCGACCATGGGAGTCCCAACGTGCCACCTTGTTGAAAAGGCACTGCACTTACATCCGACCATGGGAGGCCCAACATACCACCATGTCAGAAAGGATCTGCACTTACATCTGATGATGGGAGACCCAACCTGCCACCATGTCGAAAATAGTCTGCACTTAAATCCGACCATGGGAGGCCTAGCCTGCCGCCATGTCGGAAAGGATTAGTAGTTACATCCGACCATTGGAGGCCCATCCTACCACCATGTCGGAAAGGCTCTGCACTTACATACGACCATGAGAGGCCCAACTGGCCACCATGTCAGAAAGGAACTGCATCTTCCGGACTCATCGCTTTCCTTTGAAGGGAAATTTGATCTAACGAACACCATGCTTTTCTCTGAAGTACTCAAACTTCTCTCTGGCTAACAGCCTGGTCAACATATCAGCTATCTGCTCATCCGTCACAATATACTAGAGATTCACTTCTCCTCTCTGCACCATATCCTTGATATAGTGATACTTGATCTTGATATGCTTTGAATTCTCATGGAACATTGGGTTTTTCGACAACTTCACACAACTCTGGTTGTCGCCATATATACAAGTAGCATCCAAATGGAGATCAAATAGGTCAAATAATAGCTTCACTAGCCACACTGCCTCACAACTAGCTTAAGAAGCTGCAACATACTTTGCTTCAACTGTACCCAGTGCTACGCAGGATTGCTTCTTGCTAAACCAAGAGATCACATTTGATCCCATATTGAAGCAACACCCCAAAGTTCTCTTCCTATCAATGGCATTTCCTTCCCAATCTAAATCCACATAACCCTCCAAGTTAATCTCCTGATTCGCCTCATACTTGAGCCCATAATCAACTGTACCTCAGAATATGATTTGCAACAATAAGGTGAACATGTCTCAGATCCGTTAAGAACTGGCTCAATGTGTTCACAACAAAGCAAATATATGGTCTTGTATTCATTAGGTACATCAAGGACCCAATCATCTGACGATACATCATGGCATCAACCAAATATGATGAAGCATCACTCAATAGCTTTTGGTTTGATGCCATAGGTGTGGCCATGGCCTTACAGTCCATCATCCCGAACCTCTTCAGGATCTCCATTGCATACTTCCCTTGTCTAAGGGAGATTCCCTCCATATTCTGCCACACCTCCATGCCTATAAAGTAGTGCATCATACCCAATTCCTTCATCTCAAACTCGGCAACAAGCTTCCTCTTTATGTTAGCAATCAACCCATCCTCACCTATCAAAAACAAGTCATCTACATACAGTAGGAGTATCACTAGGTTCCCTTCCTCAACCTTGTAGTAAAGGTTGGAATCTGCTTTACTCTTGGTAAATCCCAAGCTAGTCAGGAAGCTGTCAATCCTTCCGTACCACATCCTGGGTGTCTGTTTCAAATCGTACAGGGCCTTCTTCAATTTTCACACATGAGTCTCCCTATCATGTGTCCCAAATCTGAGTGGTTGATACACATACACTTCCTCTTCCACTACACCATTCAATAACGTGGTCTTGACATCCATCTGGTGTATCTTCCATTTTATCACTACATCTAGAGCAAGTACTGATCTGATGGAAATTATTAACACCCAGAATCACACCCAAGGTTGTGGGAAGGTGGACCCCGAGGTAACAACAGAACCGCTTTAGGAAAGGGAGTTGTATTCTCCAATTCCAGAGAGGGATCTCTCACAGATGTATAACAAGGCTAGACATAATGTCACAAAATGGATATCAGATATTTGGTGGTTGGAAACAAAATGAAGATATATCAGGCTATGGAATCAAAATCCCAAGAAAATAGAGCAGTTTGCATAGGAACACACTTGCAAGAGTAAGGTAGTGCCTCGATCATGGTCTTTATGTTTGGGGTCTGGTGGGATAAGCAGAATGATGAGAGTTTGCTAGCATAGAGCACCACAGGGATGAATTCCACGCCAGTTTTAGATGAAATGTTTGGGGGATATCAGAGACAATGGTAGGAGCATATGATTATGATTTCCTAACCATTATATACCGAGTCTACGATATGAAGAAAAACATAATGTAGAAGATAACATGAAGCACATGCACATAAGGAAAAGAAAATCACAGACTATAATTTAGAGACACACATGAATTCCTGTAAATGCATATAACCAACATTCAACTCTGTATATTAATTCAAAATATTGCAAACATGACAGTCTTACAAATTCAAAACCAACCCCCCCTGTCTTCCCTTTGCGGGAGTCTTTTTATAGCGCTTTAGGCCCTTGATATTAATCTCAAAACAGGGCGAGAAGCTGGTTACAAATCATGATCAAAATTTTGACCAACTAGAACGTGGCGTCTCCACCACGATTTACCTATCTCAAACAAACATTATGGAGAAAATACGCATGCTTGGTCTGAATGGCAGCTCGACGTTTCTAGATCTGATCTCGCTGGCCTTGAAAACGATGTCTCAGGACGTTTCAGGTGGCTCATTGCTGGTTGGGCTTGAACCGTTTACCTCTCTGTGGAGTCTGCAATGTGTCTTCCTTCTCTCAATTTGTATTCATTCCATGCTCAAAGGTATGTTTCTGAATGGGCTTAAGTCTGGCAAGAAATTTTGTGTCCCTTCCATGCTTAGCTTCCCTTACAACTTCCCCCTCTCCTAGTAACACTATTATACAAGGGAGCTTGAAGAAGGGCGGAAACGCTCCTGGTAGTATCAAGCCTTTGAAGTGGCTTGTCATTCTTGTACTCTTTACCTCCCATGAGGAGGGTTCTGCTGCAGGAAATATAGCGGGGCACGTCTTCGACCTCCTCACTACCTCAGAAAAAGTTGTCAAGTGGAATTCACAAAGGCGGTGATGAAGAATTTGGATCCCCCTTCATCTAGTCCGAGCATTCACTCAAACGGGCTGCCGCTAGAAATGGTCATCACGTGTCGAGACCTTGGAGGCAGCAACCACATCTGGAGGTTTTGGGGGAATATCCATGGGACATGGAAACCTAGGTACAATGCTCGCAGGGGTGTGGCCCTCTATTAAGATAGTAATTCCTTCATCGGCCTCAAGAAGTCCATCTACTACGATGAACGTCCCTGTCACGACCTTGCTGAAACTGAAAGTATCCTCTAATACAATGAACGTATCTTCCCCAATGGTTGACGCATCCTTTGTTAAATGACCATGGGAGCACAGGAATGTAGAGCTATGCTCGCCAACCAATAAAACACCTTGACAAACAAGATTTTTGAACCAGATGACCATCACAGATTTCCTCTAGAACTCTTAGAACTTTCAACGGGCTAGCACTCTAAGTTTCTCTTCCACACTCACTTAGTCTATGTTTTTTGGAAGCTCTGAAGTGTGGTGTTTATATAGAGTTGGAGAACTGGACACGGTGATGACTCGTCATCATCCTTGCATAGTCTGTCATTGATTATCATGATGACAGCACGAGTGGGTACGTGAGCTTGGGATCTCTTTTTCTCGCTGGAGATCTAGTCACATCGCCTTATCTATTGCGGCATTTCATTATTGGCTACAGAAAAGACCTTTGGCATTATCCAACATTGTTGACCATCTGGTTTAAGGCACATGGAATTGATGTTTGTTATACCAAAATCTTGTCACCATCATGTGATAAGACCTTTGACATACCTTCTTGCCCTAAAATCCCAGCTTCTGGAGTGAAGACTAAATGGTTTCTTATCAGTCTATCATACAAATTCCCAGCACCGTTCATGCTCCCTTATCCAGGAGTAGTACCCCTATTCGCACCACTTTTCATTGGTTGTCCACAAGCGGTGCCACCACCTGTCACCCTTGGTCCATGGGCGGTTATTACCAGAACCGCTCTGTCAAAGAAGAAGAAGCACGGTACCCTGGGTAAAAGGGTAAAAAGAGAAGCTTCTCGAGGCTTCTAGATGATAAGCCTCAAGATATCTCTTATCCCTATTACTGTGGGTTGGTTGAGCTTGAGATCCCCCATCCTAGGATCTTAGAGGCCACCTCACCCACTAATTTCTCAACCATCTCTATCCATTAAAGCCCTATATATATGAGCTCATAGCCATGGTTGAGGGGAGAACATTGAAGGTATTGTTATGCTGTTGGACTGATTCTTGGCCCAAGATCATTTGGAGAGAGCATAGAGAGCTAGAGTTGGAGCTTTTGGGGATGAAGAGCCGGTTTCATAGAGATGCATGTCAACACTAAGGCTTGGTTGTAAACTTCTTCATATTTCTAATGCAAGTTGATTTTCTGTCCCATATATATTGTTGATGTTTGATTTCAGATATATATTGCTAGATTCCTTAGTCACTAGCATAGATTAGTAGATCATATTCTAGTTGCTTTGATCTGTTTCGTGTTGAACTCTTTTGCAGGTACACAGGTGAACTATCAAGGCCTTGTATTCCAGATATCTACGGTGTCTAGGGGGAGTTATCAACCTCTGTGATCTATTTGTTCTGGATCTGAACCATTTAGACCAGCGAAACACCTTGCTGTCCACAGGAGGTGAAATATTCCGATCAACAAATCTGCCGACTCTGCTGGGGAGTAGTTGTATTCAGTCGTTCTGATCGTCCTCAGTCTGCAACTCTTGTCTGAATCTAGGCTCCATTTTCTTCAACTCTCTTCAGTCAGATCTACTTTCTAACTTGCTTCATTTGGGTTTGAAATTTCTAGATCTGTTCAAATCTGAGTCGTTTCGGTCTTTTATGCTTTGTTTCCATACTCAATTCAATAGTATTTGCCTTGATCTAGCCTTTTTCGGACTGGATCCTTCGTTCTTCTTGTGTTTTGGACTTTTACAGGGAGTTGCACATGTTCTGTTGGCAAGGAGCGATGCCACCGGCTTGACTCTAGTTAGCCATACGTGGTGCCACCACCTGAATCTAGTGAGCAAGAAGTGGTTCTGCCTCGAAACCGCCTATCAGTAGCTTCATCTGCGCGGTGCCAGGTAGGCCCTATTCCAGACTTTGTATTTTCATTTTTGTGTGTTTTTGGCTCACTTTTTGATGAAAATGAAGTGTGTTTTTGAAAAAAAAAATTCCCCCTCACGACCAGGAGGGGCCATGAATTGTGTATTCTACAGTCGCTTTGAGTGTTATATGCCCTCTATATTCAAAGAGAGTTCGTGTTTCTTGCATTAGATTTTACATTATTTTCTTTGCTTGAAACCTCTTGCTCTTTTCTATATATATTATTCATTGGAATTGGAAATATACATTTCATTTTCATGTGCAGGATTTGGTTTGTTTTGGACTTGGAATGAGTGAGTGATCCATGTTGTTTTGAGTCCTTCCTTGCTTGGAGTGATTTTTGTTTCCTCCCGCATGCTGGTCTTTTTAGTGCTTGGTAGGAAATATTGGTTCTTTGTTTCCTTATCTGTTTCAAAGAGAAGTTTTAGTTTTCTCTCTCTTTTGCTTTATTCGCAAGTTTTTTGAATGATTTTCTTCTTGTTTTGTGCATGATTGTTCGAAATTCTAGATCTTACTTTCATTAAGAAGAAATATTTGTTTTCAGCTTTGCGTGCATTAGAGTTATATTTGTTTGGAAACGTTAGCGAAATCATCTTTCCATTGAGTTTTTATGCGTCTTTTTCAAGCATGAAAAGATAGGAAACATTTTAATTTATGTTATATGTTCTCTAGATATCTTTCTTATTTGCTTTGAAGATTGTTTGGGGTGCATTGATATTTCCCTTTTCATTTGAAAAGATAGAATTGCATTTGCATTTGGGTATGGATTTTTGGAAGAAAAGTAAATCTCTCTCCCTCTCTTAGGTAGAATTTCATTGAAGAGGAAAACTTGCATCATCATATAGATTAGTGTGCATCTTCTTTAAATTCAAGTTTTCACTCCATGGTTCCACCTAAGCGCACAAGATAAAATTAATGGTAGTACTAGGTTAAAACTTTTAGCAATTTGAGTGATAAGTTAGAGATGTGTTCGAGCATCGTTAAGTGTAGGAGATGTCATTATTTGTCTGCATTACATCCCGGGACTCGCACGGTTCTTCCCCGTATCGTCGGTATATCGAACGGCCTTTCACGTACCCTTGAAGTATATAGAAAGGTACTTCACGTACTCGATTATATATCGGAAGGTCCCTTGTGTACGGTTATGCATTAGATAGCACTACTACCAATTTGAGCTCCCTCGTACCTTGCGTATATCGGGAGACCCTTTTAGGAATCCTCAAACCATCTGAGTTATCCTTTTGGCCTGTCCTGTGAGGTTCTTGACTCTTATCCACTCCTTTCACATGTTTGCTTGTTGCTTTTAGTTTGAGTAGTACTTTCTTATGCATGGTAGTTAGGGGGTTATTAGAGAGTTTAGAGATGGCATCCTCATCTGGGACTACCACTCAAGAGGTCCCTTTCCAAGGTGTACCTTTTGTATTCCCTCCAAGTGAAGTTATTGGTCCTCCCTTTATTGCCACTCTAAATCTTCCTGGATTAACTATAGGATTACCAGTCTGGATTTTTAATCTGGTAATTCCTGTTACACCTAATGTATTGAATGTCACCGCTCCTCTGGGAGAGGATCGCCCTCAACCTAATCCCTCTCCTTCTTCGCCAGTTGTGGCTTCATCTCTTTCTTCCTCTTCGCTTGACCAAAGCTCTACGGTTAGTAGTGATGTGGATAAGAAGAAGAAGAAAGGGAAGAGTAAGAAGAAGAAGGATAAGAAAGAGAAAAAGAAACAACCATCTGCTCTTGATGGTGCTCGTTCTAAGAGAACACTAAAAAAACCCAAGTTCCCTTGTAATCTTTGCAAGGGGGACCACCTTCTTAAGGAGTGTCCCGGCCTCTCCCGTGTACAAGAAGAGTGGTATAAAAGGTCCAAACCATCTGTGTCATCAACCTCTGATCATCATGTTGATGATACTCCCTTAACCAGTGACCCATTGGTAAAAGGTTGTAAGGGTAAAGTCTTGTATCCTTGTTTGATATGCAAGGCTATGCATCGTACTTTTCTTTGTCCAAGCATGGATGAAGCTTTGCGTTGGTTGGAAAATATTACTGATCATCAATTGGTGATTCCAACAAGTGATAGTAAATTATCCCTCGATCCCCCACTGGTTGACCAAGTGGTCGATTCAGATTTATCTGTGGTTGATCCCACTCTTCCTCTGGAGAGTGAAGTTAAAGTGGTCGAGTCGGTGTCATTTCCACCTGATCCCACTCTTTCATCAGAGAGTGTTAAGACTAAAGTAGTCTCTTTGACCAAATATTCGTCTTGTTCTTCTCGTCCAATAGAGAATGAACCCAAACCTGCCGAATTTGTTATGCTTCATTCTGATTGTTCTCGATAAGAGGAAATTTTGTCTGTTTCGACAAAACCCTCTCCGAGTAGTGAGGTTATTTCCTTTGATTGGAGTAACCTAATAGAGTCTCGTCTTCATTCAAGTGTTCCTTTCCAGATAGTTGTGAATGTTACTACTAGATGGATACTTTGCACTATTGTTGACGAAGGGGCTTCTGTTAGTATTCTATCCTCAACTGCTTGGAAAGCTTTAGGTTCTCCTCAGCTTGTTCCAACCACCAATTAGATATTGGCTTTTAATCGCAGGCTTACCTCACCTTTAGGGATCCTTCCTTGTTTTCCTATTACATTAGGAGGGAAAACTGTTTGTATCGATGTTATGGTGGTCCAAGGTCCTTTAGATTTCAATCTGCTCCTTGGACGTGATTATGTTAATGCCATGAAAGCCATAGTGTTCACACTCTTTAGAGTTATGCATTTTCCCCATTATGGGAAGATTGTGACCATTGATCAGATTTCTTTCGTTACACCTGACCATCGCATTACTCCTAGTAATCAGACTGCCCTAAATGTGCCGCATGTTCTTGTGGTTCCTTCCCCTTCTTCTAGTTAGCTTCTTCCCATCGTTGGTAAAATGGGGGGGCATGGCTCTAGTCTATGGACATCATAATGGAGCTAAGTTGCTAGCTTTTATTGAAGGGGGGGCAACCTACCAACCTCTGGATATCATTTTTGGTAGGAGCAGGTTTGAAAATGATAGTTTACTTTTGGTTTCAAGCTCGTTAAAAAATAAAACCATTCCTTAAGCATAGTTTACGCTTTTGGTTTCAAGCTTGCATAAAAATGAAACCATGTTCTGAGCAAAGTTCCCATTCTATGTCAAGCTCGTTAAAAAATGAAATAGCACCTGACCATCATGTCATTTTTTCCTGAGCAAAGTTCCCATTCTATGTCAAGCTCGTTAAAAAATGAAATAGCACCTAACCATGATGTCAGGTTCTGACCATCATGTCAGTTTTCCCTGAGCATAGTTCCCATTCTATGTCAATCTTGTTATAAAATGAAATGGATCTCCTCAAGCATAGTGTACCTTTTGGTTTCAAGCTTGCATAAAAATGAAATCATTCCTGAGCATAGTTCATTTTCTATTTCGATCTCGTTAAAAAATGAAGTAGGTTTCCTTAAGCATAGTTTACCTTTTGGTTTCAAGCTTGCATAAAAATAAAACCATGTTCCAAGCATAGTTACCTTCCGTTTCAAGCTTGTGTAAAAATGAAACAGATCCCCTTCCCTTGATTCAATTCTTCACTTTAGTGTTAGAACTTGAACCTTCACCTTCCTGATTCTCGTTCTTCCTACCCCCTTGGTGAACATTTTCACATTAGTAGCCAAGTTTTTAGGTTGGGTATGGAAGAAGAATCGTCAAATGAAACGAAGCTTGGGGGCATGTCGAGCCGCTAGCAACCATGCTAGAGGTAGGCTTCGCTAGCAATCATGCTGGGGGCAGGATTCCAACCTCTGTATATCATGTTAATGGGATTTTTCAAGCATAGTTTACCCATTGGTTTCAAGCTTGCGTAAAAATGAAACCAATCTTCAAGCATTCTTCAACTGATCTTCGAGCTCGTTAAAAATAATAATATGGTGTTGAGCTTACTTTTCATTTTTCATGCTCTGGTCAAAACATGAAAAGTGGTTTGAGCTTAGTTTATTACTTTTTCGTGCTCTGGATTCAAACATGAAAAAGTCTAATAGAGTCCTCTTTAAGCTCTTTTCAGACTCTTAAAATGTGAAAAGATTGTCGAGCGATCTTGTCTTCTTCACGCTCGTTAAAGTATTTGAAGAGTCGTCTATCCGACGGTAGGTTATCTCTTTCTCGATTCGGACAGTACTATTTACGAGAAAGGAGTGCTCCAGCCAATCATGAGTGGAAGAGTTCTCTAAGGTATGATTTTATACTTTTTCAGGCCTTAGAGACTAAATCATATGAAAAAGGACCCCTATGGAGTCTTCTTTCGTATTCGTTCAGACTCTCTAAACATGAGTGATACCGAGTTTTCTTTCAGTGGACTCGTTAAAGATTAAACATTGAGAGATCCGTTTTGGGAACGAACCCATCCTCTCTCAGGTTCGTAAAACATATGAGACTGGACTTGTCTTCTGACAAGCTATATCGAGTGTTTGTTACCCTCTTTGAACTCGTAAAACCGAAAAGGGGCACTCATCGATCATGATGGGGGAAATGGGAAAGGGAATCATTTTGCAAATAATGGTAGTTGTTTGTCATTACCTTTGATCATGGCACTTGTCTGCACAATCATGTCAGTCAATTGGGTATTCAGCTGATCTCTGTGACGATCCACTTTCATGAGTCATGTCAATCCTTTGAGTCTTTCAAAAGAATGCATTGTCCACTGTCGCATTGTGTATCTGTCCTGTCTAGTCATGCTGCCAAGTCATTTTGTCGTGCCGCCCAATGTTCAAAGGGAATCTAAAGAAGTCTTACCTCTACAATATACACAGCCTTTGTGTCAGTATCTTTGAGTCAGTCATATGGTTACTACATTCACATCATTCCAGAACTATGTTTCGAGTTTCGTGTCGTCGATGTGGGACTCATCATGGCCCTCCTTCGATGAGACTATTCCTGTCGACATCAGCTCATCATCCGAGAAATAGTCTTAGAAACAATATTCAGTACCCTGAGATCTGTATGCCTTAATGACAGATTCTCTCGCTCTTGACATTGGTTCACACCATTGACCTTTGATCGATAGAATCGACTGGGTGTTCGACATAAGGACATCTATTCGCACTCAGTAGATTGTACTAGAGTACCTTGGGAATCATTGACATTAATGGTGATCTCCCTCGCACTTGTTAATGGTTCACATCATTTGTCGGTAATCAAGTGGTTTCTACCATGTTCGACTTCAGATCATTGTAATCACATGGATAGAATCGTACTTTGTGGAAGATGAGATGAAGACCCTGGGTATCTATTTAAAAGCGCTCATTGCTTTTCCCCAGGTTGCGATGGAGTTTTGTATATCTAGCATGGATCCAAATTCGTATGGTCGTGGCTATGCTCAAATTTGTGTTTGTATGACATAGATCTACTTTGTATGTCTGGTAGCTATGTCCAAGTTTGAGTCCTCTATCACATGGATCTATGCTGTATTCTAGTAGCCATGCTTGTTTATTCTACTCATTGATCTGCCTTGTATTGGTCTACAACTGTGAGTTTGGTTACTTGTGTCTATGAGTCAACATACTGATGTACTACAGATGCCTACTTGACTACATGCTCTGATCGAGCCAACATTTTCGTCTGCTGGAAACGACTTGTTCTCAAAGCTCTCGTTTATCGTATCACTCTAAGACTCATGCTTTGGGGGGCATCTTGTTATACCAAAATCCTGTCACCATCATGTGATAAGACCTTTGACACACCTTCTTTCCCTGAAATCCCAGCTTCTGGAGTGAAGACTAAATGGTTTCTTATTAGTCTATCATACAAATTCCCAGCATCACTCATGCTCCCTTATCCAGGAGCGGTACCCCTGTTCGCACCACTTTTCATCGGTTGTCCACAAGCGGTGCCACCGCGTGTCACCCTTGGTCCATAGGAGGTTATTACCAGAACCTCTCTGTCAAAGAAGAAGAAGCGCGGTACCCTGGGTAAAAGGGTAAAAAGAGAAGCTTCTCGAGGCTTCTAGATGATAAGCCTCGAGATATCTCTTATCCCTATTACTGTGGGTTGGTTGAGCTCGATATCCCTCATCCTAGGATCTTAGAGGCCACCTCACCCACTAATTTCTCAACCATCTCTATCCATTAAAGCCCTATATATATGAGCTCATAGCCATGGTTGAGGGGAGAACATTGAAGGTATTGTTATGCTGTTGGACTGATTCTTGGGGAGAAGCATGTCAACACTAAGGCTTGGTTGTAAACTTCTTCATATTTCTAATGCAAGTTGATTTTCTGTCCCATATATATTGTTGATGTTTGATTTCAGATATATATTGCTAGATTCCTAAGTCACTAGCATAGATTAGTAGATCATATTCCGGTTGCTTTGATCTGTTTCGTGTTGAAATATTTTGTAGGTACATAGGTGAACTATCAAGGCCTTGTATTCCAGATATCTACGACGTCTAGGGGGAGTTATCAACCTCTGTGATCTATTTGTTCTGGATCTGAACCATTCAGACCAGCGGAACACCTTGTTGTCCACAGGAGGTGAAATATTATGATCAACAACAGTCCTTACCTTTTCGTTCCTATTGATGACAGTATCAGAACAAGTCCCATTCGTCGCATCTTCTCGCTCCGTGTAGAAGCCCTACCCGCCTTCTGCAAATCGACCTTTCGAGAGATTATACAGATTTCAGCACGCTTGGTGCCGTGACCTTTGGTTTCAGGAGGATTGTCTGCATCATGGAGCCAACTCTTCCATTGCAAGCACACTTTGATGGTGTCAAGACGTTTGATTTCTTGTCGCTTCGGCTCTTCTCACATCTACCTCGATATTTCGTACTAACATGGTCTTTTCAGAACAAGCAGACCATACGCAGAGTCACACATTTTACCTCTGAATTCTCTTGTATGCAATGTTTGACGATTATCATCATTTTGGACCTTTAGATCAAAAAATCCTTTCGATCTCAACTGCACACGTGCAATGAAGTACCAATTTTCATGAATCCATAAGACGATTTGCCCCATGCATGTCTCATCAGTGAAGGGAATGTCCTATGTAGATCTTTATTTTAGAGACAAGTTTTTTGAACCAGACGGCCATCACAGATTTCTTCTAGAACTTTCAGAACTTTCAGCAGGATGGCACTCTAAGTTTCTCTTCCACACTCACTTAGTCTCTATTTTCTGGTGGCTTTAAAGTGTGGCATTTATATAGAGATGGATAAATGGACACAACAATGACCCGTCAACATCCTTGCACACTCTGTCGTCGATCCTGGGATCTCTTCTTCCCGCTGGAGATCTAGTCACGTCGCCTTCTCTATTGCGGCATTTCATTATTGGCTACGGAAAAGACCTTTGGCGTTATCGCACATTGTCGATCATCTGGCTCAAGGCACATGGACTTGAAGTTCCTTATCTTTTCTTTCCTCCTGATTACGATATCAGAACAATCCCCCTTCATCGCGTCTTCTCGTTTCGTGTCAGAAGCCCTACCTACCCTTTGCAAATCGACCTTCCATGAAATTTTCCATATTTTAGCACGATTGATGATGTGACCTTTGGGTTCAGGAGAAGTGTCTATGTCGTGGATCCAACTCTTCCATTGTAGGCATGCTCCGATGGTGTTGAGACATTTTATTTCTCGTCGCTTCGACCCTTCGCACATTTGCCTCGCAATTTTGTACTGACAGGGTATTTTTGGAACAAGTAGACTGTACGTAGAGTCGCACATTTCACCTCTAAATTCTCTTGTCTATGACGTTTAACGATTATCATCATTCTAGACCTTTAGATATGAAACTCCTTTTGATATCGACCACACATGTGTATCAAAGTACCAATTTTTGTGATTCCCTGAGATGATTTGCCCCGTGCATGTCTCATCAACGGAGGGAATGTCCACTGTAGATATTTCTTTGGCGAGATCTGCATCGTCAAAAGTTTCCGCTCTTTAAATCATTTCACTAATCGGGAGACCAAAACTTCCGCGAGCATTTAGATATGGCAAAATTAATCTCATCTGTAGATCTTCCCTCCATCAATCGTATCTCTCGAAACTCGCGGTCACTTCAACGCCATTTCGCAAGGATGCAAAGGAAATTTTGATCGTGTTTGTGGTATTTGCGAAACCCTTTTGACCATCGATCTGGCTCATCCTTTGATCACCATTGCAAAATATGGTGTGCCTTTAACACAATTTCTTGTCCATCCTGTGACTGGAATGTTTTCTATGCTTCTTAGATGTGGTTGCTCTGTCCTAACTTTCTGCCATTTCCCGCAGCAAAAAACTATGATAACAGAAGTGTAAATGGATACAGGTGCAAAATTTTCTTCATAATCGATCCCTTCCTTCTGGGAGAATCCACGTGCCAGAAATATCGCTTTATATTTCTCTATGCTCTCATCTGCAACATGCTTGATCTTGTAGATCCACTTGGAAGTCACAACAAACTTCCCTTCTGGTCTCGGGACCACATCCCAGACATCATTCTTCACGATCTACTGGTACTCCTCAACCATAGCATCCTTCTATTCTTTCTTTTCCACCGCTTCTTCATAGTTGGAAGGTTCTTTATCGATGATGTCACACAACATGGCTACATCACTAGAGTAGGAACTAGTTCTCTTCCTTTCTCTGTGCATTTCTTCTGGAGCTCCATATCTCTTTGCACCTTGGATAGCCTCACGTACCCATGCTGGTTTCCTTTTGTAATAATTCTTCTCACAGGGTGGATCTATATGTTCCTGAGGTTCTTCCATTTCTCGATATTTTTTTGGAGTTTCTTCATTCATTATTGGATCTTGGATCTTGGGTACTTCTGTTTCTTCAAGGTCTTCAACAGGTCTCTTTCTGGATTTGTTTTAAGCCGAGTCTTCATCAAATGCCATGTCCCTGCTGATGTCAATATTCTTGAATCTTGGGAAATATATTTTGTAAGCCTTTGAGCTTTCACTATATCCCACAAATATACCCTTCTTTCTTGAAGGATCTAACTTCGTCGTCTTTTCTTTCAGAATGTGTATGTACACCGGACAACCAAATACTCTGAGATGGATGACTTGTGGTTTCTTGCCGGATAATACTTCTTCTGGTGTCTTGTTCTCAAGTACTCTATGTGGAGTGGGATTCTGTACATACACAACTATCCTAGCATCTTCTTCCCATAGATGCATAGGAAGATCCTGATCATGAAGCATTGTCTTTGTTGCTTCCATAATCATTCTATTCTTCCTTTCTGAAACTCCATTATGTTTTGGATTATATGGAGTGGTCAACTCCCTCCTAATCCCTGACTCTCTACATAATTCCTTGAATTCATCTGATGTGAATTCTCTGCCATTGCCTGATCAGAAGGTCTTGATTTTATTCTCTGTGTGGTTTTCGATCAAGGCTTTGAATTCCTTGAACTTACTGAATACTTCATCCTTTCTTTTCAAGAAATATATCCATGTATTCCAAGAAAAATCACCAATGAAAGAAACATAATATACATACCCACTAAATGAACTGGATGACATCGAAACGCATACATTGGAGTGTATGATTTCCAAGATTCTTTTGCCTTGCTCTCGCTACTTGGAAATGTCTTCTTTGTATTTTTTCCCTTCTCACATCCTTTGCAAACGCCTTCATGCTTTGCCTATGTTTCTATCAGACCTTCAACAAATTTTCTTGCAAGTGGTAGTGCCCTATAGTTCACATGTGCAAGCCTTCTATGTTAAATTTCACTTGGCTCTACTGATTCATGGACCAAAGCTTGTTCTGGTTGGCCCTTTAATTTGTATAATCCTCCCTCTTTCTCTACAATCACTACTGCATCATCTATAGTCTTTCCCTTTGACCACATAAGGACTTGGCCATCTACAAATGCAACCCTCATACCTTTTGCATCCAATGCAGGTATGGAGAGAAGATTCTTCTTTAGTCCTGGTACAAACAAGACATCCTTCATCTTCATAGATTTTCCAAAGTCTAGCTTATAGGAAGCTTCACCACTACCTTTTATGGGATACTAGTAGTCATCCCCAAGTTTCACTTTGTGGGGTGACTCATGTTTGGATAGTTTCACAAAGGATTCTTTGAATCCCGTCATATGCTTGGAAGCTCCACTATCTATGAGCCAATCATTTCTTCCATGTGCAACAGTTCCCGTGAGGGCATAAATCAAAACATACTCTTCATCGCTTGAAGAATATTCACTTTTTTCTTTGACTATCTTCCTGGGAGGTTCATCATCCTCTACAGTGTGAGAATGATGTCTTATTTTGTTGTCCTTCTTGTGAGAGCCACCTTTATTTGTAGGACAATCTCTGGCGAAGTGTCCTTTCTCATCACATGTATAGCATCTGAATTCAGATAGATCTCTGCTAGATCTTCTAGGGTTATATTTCTGATTCTAGTGAGAATGCTTACCTTTGAGATGATGGTGCTCCCTTATGATTTTCTTGGTGTGTGCTATGAGAGCTTGCTCTTCATTTCCCATCGTTTCTTCTCGAGCTACTATTTGAGCTTCTTCTTTTGAGAACTCCTCCCACAACCTACTAAAAGTGATTAACTTTCTTCTAGCACAAATTTATTGAATAAAGGAGTCCCATGACCTAAGCAGGCCATTCAAGGTGGTCATCACAATTTATCTATTCTCTACTTCTTGTTCCATAGCTTCAAGTTTTTCTTTGATTTGAGAGACCCTTGTAAAGCATGACTGTATGGTCTCTGCATTTTGGATCTTTACATTCTTTAACTGATTTCTCAAAGTCATCTTCTGATTTATATTCTTCCCTTCAAATAACTTGGTCAAGGAATCAAACATCTCTTTAGGTGTCTTTAGGGAAGACACGTGTGGTATAAGGTGATCCTTGATAGAATCAACAATAATCCTCTTGCCCTTGACCAAGTTCTTCTTGTGTAAGGCTTTAGCCTCATCTCCCTCTGGAACTGGAACCTCTCCACTTATGTAGGTGTCCAATTCATTTTCTTCAAGAACAAGTGAAATCCTATACTTCCATGCTTGGAAGTTATCAGCTCCTTCAATATTTTCATCAAGCTTGGTGTGATGAGACATCTTTAAAGAGGACCTCAAATCGAAATATAAGAGATTTAGATATTACCAATTTGATATGTCCGAATTGGATCTGGAGTTTATCTTTTGTAGTGTTGATTTTCTAGTCCAAGGTCAAATTAGGGTTTGAATTTCCTGGAGTTCCACCCAACCAAAAACTTCAGTCTCTAAATTTCAATTTTGAGGAAGAGAGCAATCCTATGCCGGGCTCACTAAAAAATTCCACTTCTATGAAAAGCCCTAATTTCCCGCAGTAGTGACAGGTCAAAAAATAAAAATGCTCGGAATCAGATTATGCTTCGACAAGAAGATACGCCCTTCAATGGAGAGTTATCCTATCCTCCTTTTGCTGATGATCTGTGGAGAGAAACCCAAAAATTAAGAATCCCTAGATTCTACAGCTGCACAGTGTCTTCTTCTTAGGTTAGCTCTGATACCATGTTAGATTTTTATCATTTAATCAATATGATATGGGATCTTATCTGAGAGAATAACATGCACAACAATAATCACAAGAGACAAGAGACACAAAGAATTTTCTTTGGGGAAACTATAAAGGAGAAAACCCCGCAACTTCCTCAGATATAGAATGAGCACCAATAGAAAACGTAAAACCCAAAGATACAAATATGATCTCTGACAACTCTTATCTCTCTCACTTGTGCGAGCTACTCCTCTCTCACTCATGTGCTACTGTTGAGTGAGTGTGTGTTTCAAATAGAGAGTCTCACTCTCTATTTATACTTGTTTTCCACTTGACATTTACTCTACAAGGATGAATTCTCTAGGAGAGTCTAATAACCCTAATACAACTCAACTGTGGGGTTTATTTCCCCGACTTACAACGGAGGGTTAACCTCAATGAATTTACATGACTTTATTATATTAATGACACTCTCGATCGAAGGAACAAACATCTTCGTCAGGGTACAATGAAATGCAATAAGAAATATACAAGTGAATACATTTTGAAGTTACAAATACAAGAAGAAAAACATCAAACAATGTCCTGTTTTCCAGATGTCAAACTTTGTGCCTAGGTCTTGCCATTGATATCACAGACTCGCTCACAATTCCCCTCAAGCATCCTTGCTTGAGTCTAGGATTTTATTTTCCACCCAGCCTCTTGCTTGAGTCCAGGAAAAATTACTTTAGCAAAGTAGAGTTGGATCGTCAATTTTTCCCCTTGGTGTTCACTTAGAGAAGAGGTTCCTTTCCCCTCAAGCCTTCATGCTTGAGTCCAGGAAATTCTTTTAAACACCAATCATTTATTGTTAATTACAGCATGCAACAAAATAATATCAAATGGGTTCACCTTGTGCTTTAATATATCTGTTCATGAGTCCTTGATCTTTATTCATATTCTTACCATATGCTTACCATGCATAATATTACGCTCTTGCCTTTCATTAAGTTCCCAAGAATATTGACCATATGCCAAATCCACTTGTTAGTAACGCTTAAAAGAATTCAGGAGCACCTCTTTTCTTTGTACATACTAACACTATGTAAGTAACAACAAATGGTATACATATATACTTGCATACTTTTATAAAAATAACCACATACCTTTATATGGGTGACCGCATATCTCCTTTTTATATGACATTCATATATCAAATGAAATAGATTATCAAGGTATCCATGTATGCCTCTATCCCATAAATCTTGATCACATTAAAATATAACTTTGATAACAACCACTCAAAGTATCCTAACATCCATAGTAGGATCATTGGAATAAGAAATGCATTTTCCTCATAAGAATCATATGAACTACTTAGAATACACATGTATACTTTTTAAGTAATTATAACCTTATCCTTTTGTTAAATTGACAAGCAAGGGTACAAGCGTGTTCCAATGTCACACATTATTTTTATAATCACTTATCCTATACATACTAGAATAAAACAAGGAGACTCCTACCAATTATTCTCCTTTATAACCTGATAATTTCCCAGTCCTAGAAAACCTCGCAACAATAGAATGTCCAAATAAACCAATTAAAGTTAATTCCTTTGTTTGAAAATAATCTAGATACCTTAGTCTAGCAAGGATATACTTCTTGTGGAATATTAGTTGTTCCTATGTAACAAACCTATAATTCCTAGTTGATACCCCCGTAATGTAATAGAATTTGTATTAACGAAAAATACTACCATCAACATAACTAAAAGAATATTAAATACATTCGATAAATTCATATTCACGTTGACTCCTCCTTTAATGGATCTTTTAACAGATCCAAGCAATTGCTTAGCTTATCCTTCAGAATCTCATCTTTGGCAATCCTGACGATTGGGTCAATCAAATTCAATTAGTTATAAAAAATCAACAAAATGTATTAACTGTACTCACTCAAATAAAATAATTATTGAGACTAAAAGGTATCCACTCTCAAGAATAACAAGAAATGTAGGGAAAGTAAATAAACATTTTAATTCGAACTACCAAATCAACATATTTAGGAGAGTTCCTCAATTTAGCATATAAACTTTACCTTTAAACGTTCACAACTAGGATGACTTTACAAGAACCTAATTCATAAAGCCTTAACTCCAATAGTCTAACTTTTCAATCATTTTAATGATTGCTTTCTTGTCCTTCAATGACACTAATTGTAGAGTATGAGGAGATATTCATTGACTAGTATTTATCCATAAAAGATCATTCAGATATATAATGAAACATATACGATGCTCCTATATAGACAATGCTATGTCATTATATTGCTTCAACAAATGGAACATACTTACTGCCAATTTGCAGACGACTTGTCGGTTACCTCTTGTCGATCCTTGGAAATGCAATGTGTCTTATAGATGGATTCCCTTTGCTTGTTCAACTAACTTACATTTCTTTCCTCCAATTGAGCCCAAATGAGCCCAAGTGTTTGTAACTCGGGCTCTGATACCATATGTAACATACCCCAAAACACCTGAATAGATTCTCCAGGTGGCGGTATAAATTTTTCTTTTTATTCATATACATTTAATCATACCGAATAAATTAAATATTTTTAATTAACCACACCATTCTTTCAATACTAGGAATCTACCAAACACAATCACCTTAATGCTGATTTACAAAAACATATTATAAAAAGGTACAACCGTTACACTAGTCGCAAGATCTTTGGAATGAGATAACTATTTACACATTAACCATGTCTTTTAAATTATGGTCCCTACATAAAGAGGTACCATTCTTTGTACTTGATCTCTTGGGTGCAACTGTTATCAAAGATGACACAAGAGCTTCATGAGTAGATCAAACAAAGAGGATAGATGCCTTTCACATAAACAACAAATTTACTCTACAGTGTCTTCCGAGAGTTATCCCGATGCCTTTCACAACATCTGCAACCAACACTTGAAGTCATGTAACTCAACATACATGTTAGTACGATATACCAGTCTATAAATCCAAGAACATAAGCTTCATAATAATTTTATAAACAAGATAAATTAAATCCTATAAACAAAGATAACCATCACATATACTTATTTAATTTGACTTTCACTTGGGAAACTGAAAGCATGTCTACGAATTTCCTCCAAACTATAGGCTTCATCTGATGTATGTTTTCCCGTCTAAAGCCACCCCCGAGCTAGGTGACGAATCCACTAGGTTCGAAATACCATAAAATATTTTGCAAAGATTTCTTAACAAGACATACCTTTTAACATCGTTTATAGCATACCACGCTTAAGTATAAATTCCTCTCCAATTAGAATCTCTAGAGAAGGGTCTTTAAAGTTAGTTGCCCAAAATGGAAGCACATCCTTCAAAAGGCACTAAGTATTATTTCCTTTCTATAATAAGGGAAAGGAAAAATTGACTCACTTAATGGAAACAACCCCTTATTATCACTATGTAGGTAGTAAGCCATTCAATTCCTCTAAATTAAATTATTCCTACCTAGAATACAATTCTCAAAGATCACTTCTTAAGATATAAACAGTTCCACCATAATAAATCCTTGTACATAGTCAAATCTTAAATCTTAGTAGACTCTTATTAATTACCAAGCTTATTATCTCTTTGATTGTCATATGATGATAGATAATACTATCCCAAATAATCTAACCAAATCTAAAGTTATGGCATGCTTATTATATGATTATAAAGAGATCTAAAAATTATGGCATGCATGTTATGTAATCATAAACAAAGTCATCGTTGACCTCACTATATAAACATAACCTTCCATCAACAACGATTTATGAAGAAAAATTGAGTGGAACCATTTCTTTCCGATTCAGCACAACAGACTATGAACACGTTTTCTAGATATAATCAAAAAATAGTTAAGGGATAAAACCAAAAACATAGATGACATGACTGGGTATATATATACATATATTTAACGACGACTGGTAGATAAAATTATAACTCAGATAGCCATTTGTGTTTTAGATCACATATCCCAGCACCAAAAACTATAACACAGTTAACCATGATTCAGATATGGATTTGAAAAGACAAAAACAAACTATAATGGAGTCACCCATGATTCAGATCAATGGGTTATACTTTTATTAAAATCAGTCAAACTTTTAATAATTCAGGGACAGACCCATCCTGTACAATCACAAATCAGCCACACAGATTCATTTTGGCATGGGAAAATGCTCGACCACATGATCAACAAATTTAAATACATGTTTTCATGCCAAACTCAGGCAAACATTTTGATTCAAGATCAAATTCAGACAATTCATTTTCCTTCTTCCATGCATCTGAAACCCATGCAGAACGTTTTTTATTCAAGAACAAAGTCAGGCAATTTGTTTTCCTTCTTCCAGGCATCTGAAACCCAGGCAATTTTTTATTATTATTCAAGAACAAAATCAGGCAATTCGTTTTCCCTCTTTTCAAGAATCAGAAACTCAGGAAAAACGTTTTTTATTTAAGAACAAAATTCAACAATTCGTTTTCCTTCTTTTTAGGCATCAGAAACCCAGGAAAAACGTTTTTTATTCAAGAAAAAAATCAGTCAATTCGTTTTCCCTCTTTTCAGGCATCAGAAACCCAGGCAAAATGTTTTTTATTCAAGAACAAAATTAGGCAATTCATTTTCCTTCTTCCAGACATCTGAAACCTAGAAAAACCATTTTATTCAAGAAAAAAACTAGGCAATTCGTTTTCCGTCTTTTCAGGCATCAGAAACCCACGAAAAACATTTTTTATTCAAGAAGAAAATACGACAATTCGTTTTCCCTCTTTTCAGGCATCAAAAACCCATACAAAACGTTTTTTAATTCAAAAAAAAATCTGGCAATTCGTTCTCCCTCTTCATTTACACAAAAGAAATAAAACAATATTTATCTATCAAATAGAATTATTGAGAATGGAGACCGTCTCTAGTGTGATCGCAATCATTCAAAATATGTATTTTAGACACACCTTCAAGTTTTTTTGTATTCATACCTACATAAATTAGGGAAACAAGAATTGTTGGACATGTCTCTTGTTCGTACAAAAGGATAGAGTTGAATTATTCTATGTCGTGATTCCTTCCTTCCTCACTACCAAGGAGCTTCATTCTCCCTTCCCCCATATGAACCTCCTTTTATGAGAAAACATCAATTTTTTTATAGGGAAACCATAGGTTAGCCAAATACTATGACAAATGGCAGTCTAACCCTTAGCGTGTATAAAATGTGATGACAAATGGATTCAATCTCTCCGTCAAACTAGGAGACCACCTCATGAGAAAAATCTCCACTGATATTGTCCAACTAAAATATGTCCCCTTTAAATGCGATGGAATCGACGCTCCTTTCAAACTAGGATACAATCCTTGTGACAAAGTCCTTGCTCATATTCTACAACTAAAATCTAATATTTATCTTTTCTATATAGACCTTGAATTCTCGGTTATGTGAAATTATTTTCCATATATATAACACAATGTCTTATTTACAAGATATTTTTTTTCATATATATATATATATATAACACAATGCCTTATTTACAAGATATATTTTTCCATATACATACATACATACATACATACATACATACATACATATATATATATATATATAACACAATGCCTTATTTACAAGATATTCTCTAAGTCATTAGTTCTTACTAGAATATTGCGGCTAAAATTTAGTGTCCTCAACTAACGACGGCATTTAAACGTTCTAGGTCATTATTAAAGAATTGGTTTTCTTCAAGTATCTGAAGCACAGATATGTCATAAGTCAATAGGAACTAGATTCCCATGGCTTCATTTCCATCAACCTCTTCCCCTAGTGGATTCATCCCCAAATCATTGTTTGGTCGTGCAACACTTTCAGCCACCTAAAATTACCAATTTCATCAAATTTTGATAAAGATAGTATTTGTACTTACAGTGCCTTTTACTTACACTTCACGTTTTTTAGTTGTGCTCTAAGGGGAGGTTACAATGAGAATTATCAATTACCAGAATAGTGGGACCTGGTGATGCCGTGGAACCAGAATTATCAAACAAAAATTGATCGATTGTCACAATTCTATCTTCGTAAGGAAACACATGACACAATTGCTTTCATGGCATAAATCCAACTCCAACCCATTAACATATTATAACAAAGGGGCACATCAACCACCTCAACCTTGACCAACAAGATATTCCCCCCCACATCGACATGAAGGGAATAAATAATGCCATGTGGTCTAAATGAACATCCATCAAAAGTTTTTAGCATAGTCATTGATGTAGACAACATGTGAGATCCAAGGCCTTTCCAACTTGCAAGAGACATCACAAGGGTTTTCACACCTTCATTAATAACTGTACGTTTAATGGTGTTTTTCAAACACTCCACATGGACTTGAAAAGCCACATGGTAAGGCAAGAGAGGATGGATATCGTGAGTATCAAACTTGACAACACTAGGGCCATTTGGTTCAGTTGCTCCTAAAGCAGCTAACAACGCTTTTTTTTGCGAGGGACAAGTTTGAAGCACCTATAAAGCCAACATTGCACAGGGATTATGGACCAAATACTTAACAATACAATAGTGTTGGGAAACTCAAGCATTGGGATTGTGTGTCAAGTGCTTCGTGACTCCTTTTGGTACACGAGATATAGTCTTAGGCTTGTCAATATCCAAATGATTCTCCGAAGTTGGAGGCTCTTCACCCATGGTCAGTTGCGATGAACCATAATCATGTGATCGTGTTGTTACATGAAAAACTGAAATCATATTGATACAACCATGACCAATTTTTGGGCTTGGCGGGTTTCGTATTCCATTGGAAACACTTTCAGTGGCTGAAGTCCTCGAAGTCATATTTTGATTATGTTGAAGGGGATCAGTCAACATAGCTAGGATTTGTGCGATGAACTTCGAGGCCTCATCAATCACGGGGAAAAATAGCGTAACTTGGTCTCCTCCACACCGTTTACATGGGAATTCGACCTTTTGTTTAGTCTTCTCCCCCCCGCCCAGCATTTTCATCATTCTTGTCATAATTAGCGTTCTCCTTTTTATTCCCACCCTTCTTATTATTTTTTCCCTTCTTCCTATTCCATCCGGGTTGTTGGTTACCTTTTTGGTTTGATAATTTCACAGAATGTGCATCCTTTGAATGGGTGGGGGTGGATTAAGCCGCAACTTACCTGGTCGCACACTGATTAAGAGACAAATTTTGTATTTGATGTGTAACTTGTTCCACATAATTTTTTACTTGCAGAGCTAACAATGCCATTGGCATGTGGCCCAGGTTTAAACTTGTGGTCATGATTTGACCTCAGTGCATTAGGAATAATATCATAAAGGATCCCAGACTGAGCATAAATAAGGTATAATGATGAGCTTAGAGAATGACCTATTCCTCGGTTTCCACTCTGGATGTTGAAACATCCTTTGTGATATAAGGAAGCAAGGACTTAAGGAACCATTCTGATAATAATTATGGTGGAATGTTGACCTTAATCAATCTCTTTTGTCTATGCCACTCTTGAATATGGTCAGAAATATGGGTGGCTTCGTCTTGCTGAAAGGTCAAAAATATTTCAATACCAACATCATAGTGAACCAACAACTGAAAGTGATTAAGGAAGACCATGGCCAAGTCATTAAATGTCTGGTATGTGCCCTCAGGTAGCTATGTATACCATTTTATGGCTGGAACCATGAAGGTGCATTGAAACAGTCTCAATCGAACATAACCATGATGCAACGAATTCGAAGATCACCATAGATGAAAAGTCATAAAATGATCACCAGGATCCTCACCATTATTTCCTTCAAACTTCAAAACATTCGAAGGAATTTTAGTGGCAACTAGAGGCCATGCTGGATCATGACACACTAAGTTGTTCGTGAGTCTAGATAGATTAGGAAATTTCAACATATATAAAAAATGGAGCCTAGGTTGTGACATTTAATTCCATTCTCCCTAGAAATATTGGTTTTGATACGGCGGGTTCTA